>CM066051.1:18074698-18115276 GCA_033557465.1 Ichthyophis bannanicus | reverse complement strand
GCCATTTGTCCAATGCCTCTACCAGAGACCACTACTGGACCACTGCATCACTCTACTTTGTTCGTTCTGAAGAAAGATGGTTCCTTTGGACCCATTCTGGCACCCTCAAAGGCTGCTTAAATTGCTAACGCAGGGTTCCCACGTTTCATTTGGCGACTCTTCATTCAGTGACTAAAGCGGTGCCGAAAAGAAGGAGTTCTTGGCATTCCCTCGATCTCACATGAGGGCTCAGGCTACTTCATATTCCAATCTGCAAGGATTTCAAACAGCACTTTCTGCATTTGCACTGGTTGCTTAGGATGCGACTTTCAGTTTCTGCTGCCTTGAATGTTTGCTTTTCGCATCGGCTTCACAAGGTACATTTCCCAAGGTCATGGTGTTTGGTCAGTAGTGTGCCATTTGCACTCATGTGGAAGCAAGGGTATGTCATTCATAAATCTTGTACATGAGGATGACGGGCCTTATCAGGGTCAAAAATCACTATTCAAGAGTGATCTTAGCCGCCATCTACCAAAATGCGAGTTTCATCGCGAGTTCCTATTCTAGCGTTGGTTAGGTCAGCACCGCAAAGAGCTGTCTGAAGGTACTTCTCAGTCCCTGGAAGCGCCTGGGGACCCGCTTTAATCCCCCCCACCTGGGGCAGGCACATCCATAGTTGAGGACCAGATGCAGAGGGAAACTCACAGTTTTTCAAAACCGGGGCTGCAGGCCTGCTCCGAAGGCGACACACACTGGAGTGGGCCTCTACTCTTCCACAGTTTTAGGGGGCCATGGCGGCACACGATCGATTGGTCCTCTTGGGCACGGGGCCACCGATCGAGACCCCTTGCCAATAGCACCTTTCTATCTCCACTGGTTCGTCCCACAGCAACTGCACTTTTTTGAAACTAACAAATGTGCATTATGCTTCATCTATCTCAGAATTTTCCGGTCGGATATCCCTAGTATCATCTCGGTGACCTTTTGCCCTGCACCAACCATCTGAGGGAGGGTTTTCTGCTCGAGTTGTGTACCATACAGTGGATCTGGTAACCAAAAGAAACACAGAAAAAGTACTTCTGCCAGTCCGTTTTACTGATCTTCTCAATTCTTTTAATACCCAATGAATCGCGTATTTAAAGCGGCAAGAGAGGTCTCAGAGAAACCGGGAAGCCAGTGACTAACTCAAGTATAGTCAGATGACGTATTGCCCTTCACACATCAATGACCCTCCATAAATAGCCACTATACAGTGGCTTTACAGTGGATTTATAGGCTGCACACAGTAGCCCCGGATGGGTTAAATGCACGAATAGAGTGGGAAGCCTGTTTCTGACCCCAGTATGGCTCCTAATGATCCGTCAACAGGATTTTATTTAAACTTGCCCGCATGCGCGGCGTTCAACAGCCATTACATAGAGTGAAGACATTAGCTTCTGGAGAGTAGTACTGATCACGGACATGGGTAACTGTTGAAACATTTCTTTGTTTGCTTTAAAATTCCTCAGTTATAATATCTTGAGTTTTTCATGAAATATCGTTAATTGAAAAGTATGCATCTAACAGACGTCTTTCTCTTCAGTGCTTACGAATTCCCCTGAGGAAACCATAAAAGGTGAAAACGCATCATTTCAGCGCGCTTCATGGCGTCGGGAAAGAAAAGCCAGAAGCCGAGCACCTCTAAGCTAAGCGTTTAATTTTCTATTATAAGCATTTACCTATACATTTGAAATATAAAATAATGACTGTATAGTGGCTTATTTAGGAGGGCCATGGATGTGTGAAGGGCAATACGTCATCTGACTATACTTGAGTTAGTCACTGGCTGCCCGGTTTCTCTGAGACCTCTCTTGCCGCTTTAAATACCATTCATTGGGTATATAAAAATTAGAAGTCAGTAAAGGGACTGCAGAATACTTTCTGGTTACAGTAAAGAGTATTGACATAGTTTTACATTGTTGCTCTGGAACAAGAGACCGCGCTCCATTTTGTGTACCACAAAAGAACACAGCCTCTCAGGCTGGGGGATGCCTTGTGGCAATCAGACGGCCCAGGACTCCTGGTCATGGCAGCGAAGTCCTCTGGATGATCAAACGGCTCGAGGCACGAGCAGTCCACCCTTGCTCTGTAGGCCTTTCTCCCGCTACTCTGTCATCGCTCAGTCGATGTCATCTGCGACAATGCCACCATGGTGGCCGATCTCAACCAAACAGGTGGCTTGAAAGTCACGTGGGTCACCAGGAAGATGGCACTTCTCATTCCTTGGGCCAAGCGGCACCTGCAATCTCTCTCAGCCAAACACATTGCTGGGGTAAACAATGTTCAAGCGACTTTCTCAGTCGGCATACCCTGGATCCCAGCGAGTGGGAACTCCATCCAGTGGCCTTCCATCATATCATGAGTCTCTGGGGCCAACCCAGGTTCTACCTCATGGCCACTGCTGCAAATGCCAAAGTCCCTGACTTCTTCAGTCGCTGCACGGAATTCAGCTCTCAGGGGATAGAAGCCCTGGCCCAGCATTGGCCAGTGCTCTTGTTGCTATACCTGTTTCTAGCGTGGCCACTGATTGGGAGCTGTCTCCATCACATTGAGTCTCGCCCCGGTCTGGTGGTCCTGGTAGCACCCAACTGGCCCAGGCACCCGTGGTATGCAGACCTTGTTCAGCTGCAAGTGTCTTCTCCCCTACTGCTGGGCTGTCGCTGCAGTCTCCTGGGGGAGGGTCCAGTCCTAATGGACAACCCGGCTCCTTACTCGCTTACGGCTTGGCTCTCAAGAGGCAGAGTCTAATCCGTAAAGGCTATTCACTTAAGGTGTTTCAGACTCTGCTTAAAGCACTTGCCCATCCACATCGTTGACTCACGCTTACATATGGCACTTGTTTGAGTCGTGCAGATTCCAGAAATCTTAGTGTTTCTAAAGGACAGCTTAATAATGGTCTCGCTCTCAGTTCTCTCCGAGTACAAGTAGCAGCCCTAACCTGCTTCAGTGGCCCTATTGCAGGGCATTCACTTGCATCTCACGCAGACATCAGTCATTTCCGGCATGGGGTCTGCATACTTGACCTTTCCCTCATGCTCCAGAGCCTTATGAAGACTCCTTTTGAGCCTCTCTGGCATGTCACTCTCAGAGATCTCTCCTTAAAGACAGTCTTCCTAGTCGCTATCACATCAGCCAGGTGTGTGTCGGAACTACAGGCACTCTCCTGTAAAGAGCCCTTTCTCTTATTCACTTCTGAAGGGGTGTCGCTTCATGTCGTGCCCACCTTCTTATCCAAGGTGGGCCTTTTCATGTGAATCCGACCATTTCCTTACCCTCCTTTCCGAAGGAACGGGGCTCCAAATCTCTGGACAATTTTCAGGCAGTCGATGTCTGGAGAGTTCTACATTGCTACCTTAAGGTCACGGCTTCCTTTCAGTATTATTTGCTGGACCACGTAAAGGCCTGGTGGCATCCAAGGCTACTATTGCACACTGGATGAAGCACGCCATCGATTCCGCTTCCATCCTGCATAACAAGCCCATCCCCGTAGGGCTTCATGTGCATTCCATGTGAGCGCAGGCAGCATCTTGGGAGGAATGCTCGCAAAGTCTCGCCCATTGACATTTGTTGGGCAGCCACCTGGTCCTCTCTATCCACCTTCACGCGTCGCTACTGCCTCGACCTCCAGACTCAGGCCGCGGTGCATTTTGGGGCCAGTGTGGTAACAACGGCTGTATCTTCCCGCCCAGCGGGTGTGTAGCTTGGGTACTTCCCACTTGTCTGGACTGGTCTAGCAGGTGGAATTGGAAGCAGAAATTTCACTTACTGTTTATTTCCTTTCCTGGATTCCTGCTAAACCAGTCCAGGACTCACCCCTCAATGCATTCTCAGCAACATCCTTGGGTCGTAATTCGTTTAATACAGCTTTCAGGAAGGACAGGCTGTGATCTCAGTTTCAGGCTCAGAAGTCAGTTTAGCCTGCCTCCTCTTTGTACTTAGTTGCACTTGTTGGTACTCACCGTTCCAGGTTCTCCTGGGGAGTTTTAATGCGTTTTGGTTGACATGGGGCTTCCTCTGTTTTTACATAAGTATACTAAGGGTGACACCTAGGGGAGTCTCTCTATATGCCAGAGCCTGTTTGTTGAAGTTTCTGCACTTTCTCTGTCTCCAACATCTGCTGGCAGGGGAACTTAACCCACTTGTTTGGACTGGTCTAGCAGGATTCAAGGAAAGGAAATTAAATGGTAAGTGAAATTTCTCCTTCGTGTTCCCTACCTTGATGCCATTTCATTGCTACGGAAGATACTGTACATAAAGCTTTCCACCAGGATACTTTAATTTTCAGAACTCACAGGATTTCCATCATGTCACTTTTATCCAAGTGTTGCTTTTCTGAAGTCTTAATTTCCCCTATTATCGCTGAAGTTACTTTTCCATTTTTCTATCAGGCAGAAGAGACTACTATAATGATTCCACAGTAGAGAGCCTGAAAATAGAAGAGGTTCATCTCAAGGACCAGCTGGAGGGAGGAGAGGAGAATACTGATACCAAGAGGGGCAAGCCAAGAATTCCTTTATGATACAATTCTTGCTTTGTACGGTGGAATATTTCTAAACTTGCGCATAGAGGGTGAACGTTAGGGCGTATCAACAGAAAGGTGTCAGTAAAGACAAAAGTAACCCAAATGCCCTTAAGTACAGAGCAGAGATTCCAAATTACCCCTGCCTACAGATAACCAGATTAATATGAATAAAATACGACTTCTAAAATGCTAGAAGTCTAAAAAATAAGATGGGAGAGTTAGAATATATAGCACTAAATGAGAAATTAGATATGATTGGTATCTCAGAGACCTGGTGGAAGGAGGACAACCAGTGGGGCACTGATACCTGGGTACAAATTATATCACAATGATAGAGTAGATCAAATTGGTGGAGGGGTTGCACTCTAGATTAGAGAGGGCATTGAGTCACAAAGGATTAAAATTTTGCAGGAAACAAAATAATTGTAGAATCTCTATGGATTGAAATTCCATGTAAAAAGAGGAAGGCAGTGGGGTTGTTCTACCGACCGCTGGCCATAATGAACAAATGGATGATGAAATGCTCAAAGAAATCAGGGAAGCTAACAAAAATTACAATACAGTAATAATTATGGGTGATTTCAATTACCCTGGTATTGGCTGGGTCAGTGTCACGGCAGGACATGCTAGGGAGATAAAGTTTTTTATGTTCTTATGGAGGATAGCCAATGTAACGCCAGTTTTTGAAAAGAGTTCCAGGGGTGATCCTGGAAACTACAGACTGGAGAGCCTGACATCAGTAGCTGGCAAAATGGTAGAAACCATTATAATGAACAAAATTACTGAGCATGTGGATAGTCACGGTTTAATGGGAGAAAACCAACATGGCTTTAGCCAAGGAAAGTCTTGTTTTACTAATTTGTTATGTTTTTTTGAAGGTGTGAATAAACAGGTAGATAAAGGTGAGCCGGTTGATATAGTGTATCTGTATTTTCAGAAAGCCTTTGACGAGGTCCCTCATGAGAGACTCTTGGTGATGTTAAAAAGTCATGGGATAGGAGGTAGTGTCCTATTGTGGAGCAGTAACTGCTAAAAGATAGAAAGCAGAGTATAGAGCAGAATGGGCAATTTTCTTAATGGAGAAAGGTGAATAGGGATCTGTGCTGGGTCTGCTGCTTTTTGACATATTCGTAAATGACCTGGAAATGGGAATAACAAATGAGGTAGTCAAATTTGCAGAAGACCCAAATTTATTCAAAGTTGTTAAAACCCAAGAAGATTGTGAAAAATTGCAAGAGGACCTTGATAAATTGGAAAACTGGACGTTCAAATGGCAGATGAAATTTAATGTGGACAAGTGCAAAGTTAAGCACCTAGGAAAGAACAACCCAAACGAAGGTTACATGATTTATTTATTTATTTTAAGTCTTTTCTATACCGCGCTATTTAAAATCAGCTCAGTTTACAGTCAACAACAAATCTGTACAGTGCAGGCAGAGCTTGAACTGTACTTACAGCTAACAGGTTTCATAACTTGGACTAACCGGGGTAACTATGTACAGGCTGCAGGTCATTTTGGCAGCTTGGTTAAATATCCATATATAATCCAGGCAGTTGAGTTGTAGATGACTGGCAGCGACGAGAGCTGCTTGGCAGCTCCACATTAGGAACCACCACCCGGGAAAAAGATTTAGGTGTCATCGTGGATAACACATTGAAACTCTTCACTCAGTGTGCAGCAGCAGCCAAGAAGGCAAATAGGATGCTAGGAATCATAAGGAAAGGTATGGAGAATAAAACAAAGAATATTATAATGTTTCTGTGTTGTTCCATGGTGTGACTAAACTGTTCATGTAATTGGGTTTAAAAAAGGTTTGGACAAGTTGCTGGAAGAAAGGTCCATAAACCATTATTAAAGAGGGACCCAGGTAATCCACTGTTTGCCCCAATACAGGCATTATGGAACATAAGAACAAAAGATATGCCATACTGGGTCAGACCAAGGTCCATCAAGCCCTGTTTCCAACAGTGGTCCATCTAGGTCATACTTACCTAGCAGTTTCCCCAAAAGACACAGGTTCCACAATGCTTGTATTGGGCCAAGCATTGATATCCTGGGTTCTTTCTTAATAATGGTTTATGGACCGTTCCTCTAGGAACTTGTCCAAACCATTTTTAAACCCGGCTACACTAACAGCTTTTACTACATCCTCTGGTAACAAATTCCAGAGTTTGATTGCACGTTGAGTGAAAAAATATTTTCTTTTATTAGTCTTAAATAGTTTGCTCTGTAGTTTCATTGAATGTACCATAGTCTTTCTATATTCTGATAACGTAAACAATTGATCTACGTTTACCCGTTCCACTCCGTTCATTACTTTATAGACTTCTGTCATATCTCCCCTCAGCTGTCTCTTTTCCAGGTTAAAGAGCCCTAACCTTTTTAGCCTTTCTTCATAGGGGTATCCTTCCATCCCCTTTACCATTTTGGTGGCTCTTCTCTGAACCTTTTCTAATAACGCTATATCCTTTTTAAGATACGGCGACCAGAATTGCACACAATATTCAAGGTGCGGTCTCAGCATGGAACGATATAGAGGCATTATAATATCCTTTGTTTTAATTTTCCTTCCTTTCTTTATGATACCTTGCATTTTATTTGCTCGCTTGGCCGCCGCTGAATACTGGGCGGAGGGTTTTAACATGGTATCCACAATGACGCCTAAATCTTTTTCCTGGGTGGTGGATCCTAATGTGGAACCTTGCATCGTGTAACCATAGTTTGGGTTGTTCTTCCCTAGGTGCATAACTTTGCAGTTGTCCACATTAAATTTCATCTGCCATTTTGATGCCCAGTCTTCCAATTTATCAAGATCCTCTTGCAATTTTCCACAATCCTCTTGGGTTTTAACAACTTTAAATTGTTTTGTGTCATCTGAAAATTTGATAACTTCACTCGTTATTCCCTTTTCCAGCTCATTTATGAATATGTCAAAAAGCAGCGGACCCAGCACAGATCCCTTTCTCCATTGGAACCTCTATGTCTTTTTGGGAAACTGCTAGGTACTTGTGACCTGGATTGGCCACTTTTGGAAACAGGATACTGGGCTTGATGGACCTTGGATGACCCAGTATGGCATTTCTTATGTTCTTATGAATGTAACTAGTCCATCTGTTGCAGAGTCATTTGCACATTCTCAGTGGACTTAAGTGGCTATAATTAGTGACCCTACTTTCATTTATATCCAATAGGTGATGGATCCAGACGTAACAGTCAGAGAATGGGAATGTTTAATGGGCAGCAGCGGAAGAAATGGAAACAGAGAGATCCCTCCAGAACAGATCCTTCAGCTGACTGTGAAAGAGGCTTTATTAGAGTAACAGCACCAAGAGGGAAAGAAAAAGCTCAAAAAAGAGAGAGACCCAGCACATATACTGAACAAGAGGATAATTTCTACCATTACCCAAATTTTGAACAAAGTAAGAGACTTAATGAAGGAGTGAGACCATTTAATTGTACTGCATGTAAGGAAAGATGTACTGAAAAGTCAAACCTGACAGCAGAAAAACAGTGTCGTAGACAAGACAAGCCATACCAGTGTACAGAAGGTGAAAAATATTTTACACACAGGTCACAGCTTTCAGTTTATCAGAAATTTCTCAAAAAACAGAAGCCATTTGAGTTTTTGATGTGTGATAAAAGTTTCAATCAAAAAGTTAACCTAAGAACTCCTGAAAGAAAACACACTGGAGACAAATACTTTAAATGTTCTCAATGTGGTAAATATTTTAAATCAAAATATAACCTAAAAATTCATGAAAGAATACACTCTGGAGAGAAACAATATAACTGTTCTGCATGTGATAAATGCTTTCTATCAAAATCAGATCAGAGAAGGCATGAAAAAATTCATAGTGGGCTGAAACCATTTAAATGTTCTGCATGTGATAAAAGCTTCAATCAAAAAGGTATCTGCAAAGTCATGAAAAAATACACACTGGAGAAAAACCATATAAGTGTTCTGCATGTGATAAGAGCTTCAGTCAAAAAGGTAGTCTACAACATCATGAAAGAATACACACTGGAGAAAAAACATTTAAATGTTCTGAATGTTATAAAAGCTTCAATCAAAAAAGATATCTACAAAACAATGAAAGAATACACACTGGGGAAAAACCATTTGAGTGTTCTGAATGTGATAAGAGCTTCAATCAAAAAGGTAGTCTACAAAGTCATGAAAGAATACACACTGGAGAAAAACCATTTAAGTGTACTGAATGTGATAAGAGCTTCAATCAAAAAGGTAGTCTACAAAGTCATGAAAGAATACACACTGGAGAAGAAAAACCATTTAAGTGTACTGAATGTGATAAGAGCTTCAATCAAAAAGGTAGTCTACAAAGTCATGAAAGAATACACACTGGAGAAAAACCATTTAAGTGTTCTGCATGTGATAAGAGATTCACTCAAAAACGTAGTCTACAAAGTCATGAAAAAATACACACTGGAGAAAAACCATTTAAGTGTACTGAATGTGATAAGAGCTTCAATCTAAAAAAGGAATCTATAAATTAATGAAAGAATACACACTGGAGAAAAACCATTTAAGTGTTCTGAATGTGATAAGAGATTCACTCAAAAACGTAGTCTACAAAGTCATGAAAAAATACACACTGGAGAAAAACCATTTAAGTGTACTGAATGTGATAAATGCTTTATATCAAAATTAAATCAGAGAAGGCATGAAAAAATTCATACTGTACTGAAACCATTTATATTTTCTGACTTATAAAAACTTCAATCAAAAAAGTAGTCTACAAATGCATGAGAAAATGCACACTGGGGAGAAACAATTTAAATGTTCTGACTGACAAAAAAGCTTCAAGCGAAAAGGTAATCTAAAATTGCATGAAAAATACATACTCGTTAAAAAATTACCCATGCCCGTTACATCTTATGAAATCCAGAAAGAAGCTTTCTTTGGCACGATGCAAATACTTGGCCAAGCATTAGCAGTACATTTAAGAGATTGAGATCATACTCCACACATCCTGGCTGAGAAGTGAGATTCATGACTGATGGTATGTGCAGAACTAACCCATTTGGAGAAACTGCTCTAAGAAAAAAATATTTAAATGTTCACAATGTGATGAAAGGTTTGCTAACAAAGCTAACCTAAGAATTCATAAAAGAATACACACTGGAGAAAAGACATCTAAATGTTCTCAATATGTTAAAAGCTTTACTTATAAAACTGGCCTAAAAATTCATGAAAGAGTGCACTCTGGAGAGAAATGAGTTGTGATCTGAATGTGATAATTTTTTTATATATGAAAATCAGACCAAAGAAAGTGTGAAATAATTCATTGTGGACTGGGAAAAGTTAAATACTCTGATTGTGATAAAAGTGTCAGTCAAAAAAGTAATCTGCAAATGCATGAAAGAATACACACTGGAGATCTTACTCCACACACCTTGGCTTAGAAGTGAGGTTCATGACTGTCATGGTATGTGCAAAACTAATAATTAACAATGCAAATAACCTGTGAATATTGTTTCCTGAAATGATTTTTTTTCTAATTTTTCTTTCACCCCAATGATGACGCCAAATACAATTTCAAGAAAATAAATTGAAAAACCTTATAAAAAAGAAGGGGATATGACATCAGTTCTGAGCCTTAAAATTAGGACCCTTTGTTTGGTTCTAGGTCACTCATCCTCATAGGTCATAAAAACCCCTTCACTACAACTTGTATGCTTTCAATCAAATCAAATATCATCAATGCATCAAACAATTTTAAAACTTATCTTCACAGTAGCGGTAAACTCAACATGGGCACATTGTGCAAGGAAGCCGCTTCAGGAGTGTAACCAAAAGATTTAAAAAAATATAGAAAAGCTGTCATCATCCTTTCTTAATACTAAAAAAAGTACGTGTAGAAAGACCTTTGAAAATTAATATTAAACATCAAAAGTCTACTCCTACAGGTCGATATCAAGTATACCACTGCTTGCCAAAATAATCTAAAAAGTTGTACTACATCAAATTCAGCACCACATTGATACCGAAGCACCACTGGACCCAGCCCAACACGGATTCAGGGAAGCACACGGTGTCAAAACCCTCCTCGCCACCCTCTTCAAAACCTTAATCTCAGGAATCAGCAATGTCCGTCAGGGCTTTGCCCTCATCTTTTTGGATATCGCAGCAGCCTTCGACTCTGTGAGCCATGAGATACTCATAGAACGGCTCGAGGAAAAGGGTCTATGAGGCACTGCCTTAAATTGGTGCAAATCCTACCTGTCCAACAGATGGCAACATGTGAGGACCGACACCACAACCTCAGAACCATTCCTACAAAAACAGGGTGTGCCCCAGGGATCATCACTATCGGCATTAATGTTTAATATTTACATGCAGCCTTTCTGTGATTTGATCTGCTCGTTCAATGTCCACTGTCCAGCTTACGCAGATGATATCCTTCTATACATGCCATTTTCAACTGACCACCAAGACTTCTCCCCGCTAACAAGATGTTTCAATGCAGTTGTGGACTGACTGCACACACAAAATCTTTGGATCAACCACAACAAGACAGAGGTTCTCTTCATCACGAGGAACCAAGAATTCACCCCCGCCCCCAGCCTCACTAAAAGTCAAGAATGCAGAATTGATAACCAAATCCACAATTCGATACCTTGGTATCACACTGGACCAAAGGCTGGACATGAAAACGCACATAAAAAACACCGTAAAAACAGAGTAGTTACTCACCTGTAACAGGTGTTCTCCAGGAGCAGCAGGAATCAGTCCTCACATATGGGTGACGTCGACGGAGCCCCCATTCGGAGCATTTCCCCAGCTTTCAAAGAAAGCCTTTGGGAATGCAGGCACGCATGCGCGGTCCCCTTCCCGCCCAAAGGTGCCATCTTGCTCAGTCAGATGACATAGCTAAAAGACAGCACGAAAAATATAATGAACTATATACAACTGCAACTCCAAGGGAGGAGGGAGGGTCATGAGGACTGATTCCTGCTGCTCCTGGAGAACACTCGTTACAGGTGAGTAACTACTCTTTCTCCAGGACCAAGCAGGAAGTCAGTCCTCACATATGGGTGACTCCCTAGCTCTGGGCTACCAGGAACCCAGGCTGAAAAATAGAGCTCCCTCTAGAGCCTCGGCCACAGTGAGAGAATCTTCTCTGAGACCACACCTGAACGGTAGCCCAACACCAGTGCCGGAGGGTAGGAGTTGCCTAAACCTCGAAGAGATTACGGAGTACCACTTGCCCAAAAGCACTGTCCCTACGGGACTCCCTCTCGAGGCAGTAGTGGTCCGCAAAGGTCTGGCTTGAAGACCAAGTAGTGGCCCGGCAGATGTCTGCCTACGGAACAGAGCGGAAGTGAGCTACTGATGCGGCCTTCGCTCTAACTCGGTGGGCCGTGATTCGACCCTCCAGGGAGAGGCCGGCTGCTCTGTATGCTCAGGCGATACAGTCTGCCACCCAGATGGACAACGTATGCTTAGTGACAGGCAACCCCAATTTATTAGGGTCAAAGGAAATGAAGAGCTAAGAAGCCCTTCTATGCCCCTGCGTACATTCTAGGTAAAAGGACAACGCCCTTCTACAATCCAGGGTATGCAAGACAGTTTCTGCCCTACTGGCGTGCGGCCTGGGAAAAAACGTCGGAAGTACCACCTCCTGGTTGAGGTGGAAGGAGGACATTACCTTTGGAAGGAATTTAGGATGAGTCCTCAAGATTACCCTGTTCTTATAGAACCTGGTATATGGCCTATCCGAGACCAGGGCCTGAAGCTCACTCACACGCCTAGTTGAGGTGAGTGCCACGAGAAACAACACTTTCCAGGATAGGAAACGTAAGTGGCAGGTAGCCATCGGCTCAAAAGGTGGGCGAGTCAGTTGCTGCAAGACCACATTGAGATCCCACTCAGTGGCCGGTGGACGAATAGGAGGCTTGAGCAGAAGCAGGCCTCTGAGGAAGCGAGACACCAGAGGGTGGCCCGAAAGGGATTGTCCATCCACCGACGAGTGGTGAGCTGAGAGGGCACTGAGGTGGACCCGGACAGAGTTGGACTGAAGTCCCAGGTTGGGCAGGTGCAGCAGGTATTGCAGTACCACCGAGACTGAGCAGGAGAAGGGATCCTCCTGTTGAGAACACCAAGTGGAAAACCGACGCCACTTCAGAGCATAGGCCTTCCGAGTGGAATGCTTCCTGGAGGCCAACACCACCTCTTCAACCTCCTTAGGCAGGAGCAAGGGAGCAAGGACTACCCTTTCAGCAGCCAGGCCATCAAATTGAGGGATTTGAGGTTGGGATGCAAGAGGGACCCCTGATCTTGAGTCAGAAGGCTGGGTTGCAGTCCCAGAGGCAGTGGAGCATCCACTGCCATCTGCAGAAGAAGAGGGAACCACGGTTGCCTGGGCCACCTGGGGGCTATCAGGATCACTGTGGCTCGGTCCTGCTGGATTTTGAATAGAGTCCGGGCCACCAGAGGTGTGGGAGGAAACTCATACAGCAGGCCCTCTGACCAAGGGATCAGGAATGCATCTGCCGCTGCCCTCAGAGGATGCGGCTGTCTGGAACAGAAGTTGGGTAGTTGCCTGTTCAGCGGACTGGCAAAAAGATCCATGGTTGGAAGTCCTCACTTCAGAAAGATCTGTTGGACTACCCGAGGATCCAACTTCCACTCGTGAGGCTGCAGGAGTCTGCTTAGCCTGTCTGCCAGGTAGTTTTCCTGACCTGGGAGGTATACCGCCCTGAGGGTCATGCCCTGATCGATAGCCCAGGAGCAGAGAGCTTGTGCTTCCAGGCACAGGAGTCTTGATCCTGTGCCTCCTTGCTTGTTCACATAGAACATAGCCACCTGGTTGTCCGTCTGAATTAGGACAGACTGGTGAGAGAGAGGACCGGAGAGAAGGTCCGTAAGGCTAGTCGAATGGCTCTCAATTCCAACAGGTTGATCTGCTGGGCGGCCCCCATGGAGACCACAGGCCTTGGGTGCAGGTTTCCTGGCAATGTGCCCCCCAGCCTTGCAGGGAAGCATCGGTTGTCAGTACCTGAGTGTGTGGGGAGGCCCGAAAAGGAAGTCCCTCAACCAGGTTTGGGAGATGCCTCCACCAGCGTAAGGAGTTCACTAAGAGTTTGGACACCTTTATCCTGTCCGACAACTTCCCTGTGGCCTGTACCCACTGTGCTCTGAGGCACCACTGAGCTGGCCTCATGTGCAGATCGGCATTTGGGGTGACATGCACTGTAGAAGCCATGTGACCTAAAAGCCGGAGGAAGTGTCTGGCAGAGACCTGAGAGTTCACTTGAAACTGGTCGGCCAACTTCATTAGCCTGTGAGCTCTGTCCACAGGCAAATAGGCCTTTGCATGGATGGTATCCAACCTTGCTCCTATGAACTCCACGTCCTGTGAGGGGACCAAAGTGGACTTTGGGAAGTTTATAACGAACCCCAGGTGCTGAAGCAGGGATATGGTTCGGAAGGTGGCCTGCCTGGCCTCCTGTGGAGACTGGCCCCTGATAAGCCAGTCGTCCAGGTAAGGGAATACAAAGACCCCCTGGTTTCTGAGGTAGGCCGCAACCACCGCCAGGCATTTTGTAAAAACCCTGGGGGCGGAGGTGAGACCAAAGGGAAGCACTCTGTACTGGAAGTGGTTCCCTCCCACCACAAATCTGAGGTATTGTCTGTGACTTGGATGGATGAAGATATGAGTATAAGCATCCTTCAGGTCTAAGGAGCATAGCCGATCTCCCTGCTGGAGGTAGGGCAGCAAGATTCCAAGGGTAGGCATCTTGAACTTTTCCCTCTCCAGAAACTTGTTCAGATTTCTCAGGTCCAGGATAGGTCTGAGGCCTCCTGTTCTCTTTGGTACCAGGAAGTACCTGGAGTAGAAGCCTTGCCCTTCCAGGTGGTGGGGCACCGATTCCACCGCCTGGTCCTGTAGTAGACCTTTCAACTCCTGAAGGAGTAAGTTTCTGTGCAAAGGGGGTCTTGGAGGCTCGCCTGGAAAGTAGGAGGGGGGTATCTGGGTGAAGTGGAGCAGATAGCCACTTTTGATGATGCTTAACACCCAAGTGTTCCCTGTGATGGCTGGCCACTTGTCTGCGTACAGGGTCAGCCGACCTCCTGTGCCCTGGAGAGGAGGAGAGGCTATACTGGCATAGTCAAAAAAAACCTCCCTGCTGAGCAGGAGCCGGAGTAGGAGGCTTGGAGGCCTTCTGCCTACAGGGCCCATGCCCCTGCCCCTTGGCCTGCTGGCCCTGTTGGAGAGCTACAGAGGCCTGATAGTGAGGTAGGTTTTGTAGGCAGTGGTCTTCCTCAGGTAAAATGTTTTTTTTCCCGAGCCCTTCTTCTTCTGAGAAGGGGCAGAGGTTTTCCTGGACAGCCTTGTCCGGGTAAGAGTCTCGGTCTCGAGTTCTGCAGCCTTTTCAGCCATGGGCTTGCCAAAGAGGTTTTCACCTCGGCAAGGGACATCGACCAACTTGTCCTGCACCCATGGCTCGAGGTCTGAGGATTGTAGCCAGGCCTGACGGCGTGCACCGTTGCCGGCCCCTGCTACCAGGGCCGAAGCCTCGGATCCATCATAGGCTGCTCGAGAGATAAACTTTGAGCACTCTCGAATACCTGAAGACAAGGCCTTGAATCTCTGCAAAGGTTCCTCGGACAGACCAGCAGAGAACCCGGCAATCTCCTTTGCCAGGTCTCGAAGGTACATGCCTATGTACAGCTGGTAGGTCTGGACGCGGCAAGCAAGCATAGAACCCTGGAAGCGCTTTCTACCGAGGGCATCCAGGTTTTGGGCTTCCCTGCCGGGAGGCACTGAGAAGTGCATCTTCTGACGCTTCAGGCGATGCATGGCCGATTCTACAACCATGGAGTTGTGTGGTAGCTGTGCCTTTTGGAACCCGGGGCTCTTGCGGACTCGATAAATGGAATCGACCCGCTTGCTTAGAACCGGCATCGAGGCCGGAGTCTCCCACATGCGGAAGAGTAACCGCTCCAGCATCGGAGGAACCGGGACAGTAAAGGCCTCCTTGGGAGGAGAGTCATACTGCAGAGCCTCGAGCTCCTTGGCTCGAGGCTCCTCCTTGGGATCCACAGGGAAGGCCAAGGCTTTGGCCATGTCCCGTACGAAATCCGAGAACCTGGTATCCTCCGGGGTGAAGGGACAATTGGAATAAAAGGACTGAATGCTCAGGTCTGCTTAGACTTAGGTCTGCTTTATATGTCTGCTTTATATGACTGCATCCTTTCTAGAATCACACACAGGATATGTTTGTTTATTTGAATTTGATATACCGCTCAGACCAAAAGGTATTAGAGCGGTTTACAATACTACATCATTTAAGGAAATAAGAAAAGAACGCCATTATAAGATAGGACAGAGTAGAGGACAGAAACAGTCAAACAGATAAGAGAAGGAGAAGGACACGGAACAGCAAGTTACCCTGATATATAAGCAGGACATCAATATAGACTCCAGAAACAGACGCCACGGACCAATGCCAAAGGGCCCTCTGGCGCGGACGCACCCTGGCAACAGCGGATCTTAAGCCGTTGGGCCTGGCTGCTGATTGGTGGGCTCGGGGAGGAAGGGGATGGATGGCACAGAAGACAAGAAGACAATACATGTGGGCTATAGGAGAGTATATGCTCGCCATAAGAGAGTATATGCGGCCTATTATAACAATCTGGGAAAAACCATATTTTGTACAGGAGTGTGCAAGGATTTGGGCCCAGCAATACAGGCCCAGCTAGGAATTCAAAGAATTCAAACTAATGAGCACAAATACTCTTGCCCTGAAGGTTTCAATTAGTGCCAGGAGATGGAAAAATACAGGAAGGGGCAGAGGTCACAAGTCATGCATAGATAAGCAGACCTTGATAAGCAGATCCAGATGTATAAACATAAGAGGGTCCTGGGAAAGAGCTTTGCAGGAAGCCTGCAAACACCTAAGAATTTATGCTGAATTTGCTGAAACTATTTAGAATTTGAAGCAGAGAGGTATATATATAAGACAGCAATTTTAGAGGGTCTTGGGGCAATTCTTTTCTCCCCTTGCAGAGAGAAGGCTGCCCCGCTGTCCCTCAGACAGGTACTTGCTATCAGCATCTATAACCATTTGTTTGCTGTGCCAAATAAAGAATTTCTTTGTAGCTGAGCAACTATTGTCTGAACTGTTTATTGGTAATTAGTAATATTTGGGGAGACTTTGTAGGTGGACCCGGCCTACAATTGGTGCCCAAACAGGGACTTGAGGGGCCCTAGAGGGACCCAGGGACCTGAGCAATAGGCTCCTAAATTCTTTTTATCCAAATTGTCCAAAGATACCTCTGGCTGACGTGATCGATCAGCCAGGGATGAGAATTCCCACTGTCCTCCAAATTATACACAGTGGATGAGGATTCCCTTGGGGTTATAGGACTCCGAGGACGGGTTACCATCAACGAGAGAAAAAGGATAGCATTCCAGTACGAACGAGAGATTTGGATTTCCCTAGGAAGACTCCAGTGGGTGAGTATATTGTGTTTCCTGTCTACAAACAAGGATGGAAGATTTACCCAGGTTTGATTGGTGGGTGAGTACTAAATTTAAGCATATGCATATGTATTTTTTATGTAATTAATATTTTTGTTGTGTAGAAAACTGTTAGAGTGTCTTTGTATTTAGTTGCAACATTAGGGAAAGATTAGGGAAAGGAAGTTTGCCCTGACATTAGGTCTTTATATCTCCAGGATTGATTGGTGTATGCGTGTGGGTTTGGACGAAGCGTAAGGATTGTGCTTGTCTGTGTGAGTCCCGGATAAGTAACTTCTCACCTCTGTAAATAAAGAGGTTTGAATTTTCCATCTGTAAAAGCGAAGTTACCCCCCCCCCCCTCTGTAAATAAAGAGGGTTCTGCCCCTGTTCCCAAAGCCATTTTGGCTGTCTCCCATTAGGCCATAACTATCTTCATGCTGAGTAATTTTGTTCTTTATGATAGTTTCTACCATTTTTCCTGGTACTGACGTCAGGCTCACCGGTCTGTAGTTTCCCGGTTCACCCATGGAACCCTTTTTAAAAATTGGCATTACAATGGCGATCCTCCAATCTTCAGGTATTACAGATTTATTTATTTATTTATTTAGTAAACATTTGTATACCGCTACTTCCTACGATCAGTAGCGGTTTACTTTACAGAATCATAATGTATCGTACAATACAGTGAATTTTTAAGATACACATTTCGATTGAGCAATGATTTACATAAACAGGAAATAGCAATTAGATTCATTATACATTGGATTGGGGCTAACAAATCAAAATATACAATTGATTGTAGGCGCGTGGGTGGGGCCAAAAATATACAAATATACAAGATTACATACCAGTACTCTAAATGCCGTCGTGGCAGGCAGAAACCTTCTAGTTGAAGTAAGGTGTCGCAACTTAGGTCAGGTTGTAGTGAGCCTGAAATAAGTGGGTTTTCAGTTTCCTTCTAAATTCACTCAAATTATTTGTCAATCGCAACTCGTGAGGGAGTTGGTTCCAGTGGATTGGTGCTGTATATGAGAATGCTCTATTGCTTGTTTCTGCTTTGACAGTTCTTATGCTGATCGGAACACAGAGAGTGTTGAGATTTATGGTTCTTCTGTTCCTGTTGTGTGGTTGGATAGTGATTAGGTTATCGAGGTAGGATGGTGCAATGTTGTGAATGAGTTTAAAAGTTGTTATGAGAAGTTCGAAAATGATGCGGGCGGCCACCGGGAGCCAATGCAGTTCCATTAGCACTGGAGTTATGTGATCGGTGACGCTTTTTTCCATGATGACTCTTGCGGCAACATTTTGAGCCATTTGCAAGATATTTAGGGTGTTCTTCAGAAGCCCTTGCAGAATGGCGTTGCAGTAGTCTAGGTGGGGAATGATGAGAGCTTGCGCAACAGACCTGAAGTCAGATTTCTCGAGGATATTGCGAAGTGGTTGAAGAACTTTCAATTTGTGAAAAATGGCTCGGTTAATAGTTCGGAGGTGTTTATCCATCCTAAGGTTGCTGTCCAGTAAGACCCCTAGATATTTTATTGCAGGCTTCGTATGATATATGTTTTTGTTAAGGGTGACTGTGGTGGGCGGGATGAAATTGGTTTTCTTGGAGATAAACATGACTTCTGTTTTCTTGTGGTTTATTGACATGTTGTTTTGTTGAAGCCATGTTTGGAGCATGTCTAGGCATTCTTCCAGTGGAGTGAAATCCGGTTGTGTTATGTCAAGGTGCGTATACAGCATCACATCGTCAGCATAGATGTGGTAATTGATGTTGCGCTTCTGAAAGATCTCGCAGACCGGTTTTATATACAAATTGAATAGGAGAGATGATCGGGCGGACCCTTGAGGAATCCCCTGGGTTTGGGGGAAGGCATCGGCTTTATCGCCGTTGAATTGCACTTGTTGCATCCTATTGGATATGTATGATGCAAACCACTTTAAGGGGGTCCCTGTTATACCTATGGATGCAAGGCGGTTTAAGAGGGTGCCATGGTGTACTGTATCAAATGCAGCTGAAATGTCAATAAATATTAGTATGAACATAACATTTTTGTTTTCAAGACCCCTGAGGAGGTTGTCAAGGAGTGCCAGCAGTAGGGTTTCTACTCCGTGATGCTGATGAAACCCATATTGATGCATATCTAAGGCTTTCCTATCATCGATGTGGTCCTGCAGCTGCTGCTGAACCGCTTTTACGATTGTTTTAGCTATTGTTTTAGCAGATGATTTTCATGATAGTTCACAGATTACTAATAGCAGGTCTGCAATCTCATATTTCAGTTCTTTCAACACCCTTGGATGTATACCATCCGGTCCAGGTGATTTGCTACTCTTGAGTTTATCAAATAGTTGTAATACATCTTCCCATTATAGCAATATTTCTTTCAATTCCTCTGCAGTATTACCTTTAAATACCACTTCAGTTATGGATAACATCCCTACATCTTCCTCAGTAAAGACCGAAGCAAAGAATTTATTTATTTATATTCTCTTATATACCGCGCTATTCTGCATCAGTGTGGTTTACATTGAACAAACTGAAATTACATTGAACAGGGCATTATAACTTGGAGATAACTATTTTACAGGGAACATGGGCTATGGAGGGTTAAGTGGCTTGCCCAAGACCACAAGGAGCACCTGTGGGACTAGAAACCCCAGTCCTTCCGGCCCAAGATTGCTGTTCTCTAGTGGGATTTGAACCCTCAACCTTCTGGCCTGAAGTACCTTGCCCCAACCACTAGGCCACTCCTCCACTCCATTCAGTCTCTCTGCTATAGCCTTGTCTCCTCTTACTGACCGTTTTACCCCTCTATCATCTAATGGTCCAACTGACGCTCAGGTTTTTTTGCTACAAATGTACTTGAAAAAGTCTTTATTATGCATTTTTGCTTCTACAGCAAGTTTCTTCTCAAATTCTCTTTGCCTGCCTTATCAGTGCCTTGCATTTAACTTGCAGTGCTTGTGCTGTTTTCAGTTTGTCATCTGGCTCTTTTTTCCATTTCCTGAAAGATGCTTTTTTGACAATTGCCTGTCTGACCTCACCTTTAAACCATGCTGGCAGTTTTTAGGACTTCCTTCCACTTTTCTTAAAGCATGGAATACAGCTGATTTGGGCTTCCAAGAAAGTATTTTTAAAACACCCAAGCTTGATGTAAGTCTTTGATCTTTGCAACTGCTCCTTTTAGTTTTTTCTTAACTATTTTCCTCATTTTATCATTTCGAAAGTTAGAAGGAAGTACTGTGGATTTACTCACCATCCCTCCTCCATTAATTAAATCAATTGCGATCATGCTATGATCACTATTGCCAAGTGGTCCCAACACCCTTTTCTCTTGCACCAGATCTGATGTTCCACTAAGGGCTAAGTCCAAAATGGCTTCCCCTCTGGTTGGTTCATGAACCAGCTGCTCGAAGAAGCAGTCATTTATTTGATCTAGAAACTTTATCCCCCTCTCATGTCCTGCCGTGATACTGACACAGTCAATACCGGGGTAATTGAAATCACTAATTATTATTACCATTCTGTAACTTTTGTTAGCTTCCCCAATTTCTTTGTACCTTTCATCATCCATTTGTTTATTCTGGCCAGGCGGTCGATAGTACACCCCCACAGCAACTTAAAATTTTTTTGAGCTCGTAACTAAAACAAGCAATGAAAAAATAGCAAAAGCCAATAATGGGGCAATGACTTGCCCATTACATAACTAGTGCAACATCTAGAAACAAGAGCCTGTTATCCTTGTGAAGTCTCCTATGGAAAGTCACAGCCTGTGCTTAGGGTTGTCCGATGTTGTTGCATGTAGACCCAGGTCACTGAAGATGCCGTTTGCACAGATCAGTTGTCGATGCAGTATTTTATGAAGGTATGCAGGGTGGACTGCAGGGAAGACAATTAGCAGGTAAGGTCTAAATTCACCATGTTGTGCACAATATCTTGAGAAATAATTGGAAATATCCCAACTGTATGTCATAATATTTGAATAGGATGTTCAAAGACATACAACAAAAAAAAGAGGTCTGTGGAACATAGTTGTAGTAATTTCTGAGTAAAAACTAAAATATGACCTGGACAGGATTAATGGCACCCTTCACTAATATTTGCTTGTGCAATTCTTGACAGCCTCCAAACGTTTCTTGTAGCCATCTATAAGTTTCATATATCTGTCTGCTGGTAGTTTCTCCCATTCTTCAACTGCAATTTGTTCCAGCTCATAAATGTTTCCAGGATTCCTTTTACCAATGACAGATTTCATCTCTTTCCAAACGTTCTTGCTTAGATCGAGATCAGGACTCATTACTAGCCAGTTTTAAACAGTCCATTTGTTCCTTTTTAACCATTCTTTTGTACTTTTGGATGTGTGTTTTGGGTCATTGTTTTGCTAACGGACCCATGACCTTCACCCCAGACCTAGCTTTCTGACACTAGGTAGCACATTTCACTCCAGAGTACCTTGGTAGTCCTATGACTTCATGATTCCATTAATACATTCCAGACCTCCAGTTCCTAAGGCAGCAAAATGCTCCAACATATACGTCCTGCCAATTTACATACAAAGTTTGTGATATTCTTCCCTTGGCAGTAAGCCACTATCGGTCTTTATGAAAATATTGATAAGACTGGAAAATCTGCCAATGTTAGGGAGGAGTGGCTCAGTGGTTGGGACAGGTTACCTTAGGCTAGAGGGCCAGGGGTTCAATTCCCACATGGGGACAAGTGACTTTAGGCCAGAGGGACTGGGGTCTCTAGTCCCATGGCCACTCCTTGTGGCCTTGGGCAAGCCACTTAACCTTCTATTGCCTCAGGTACACTTAGGGTTATGTTTACAAAGCAGTCTTACCGTGTGCCCGGCGATGTTATCGGGCGCTAAGGTACCTTAGCGCGCAGCGGTGGAAATGAGCGCTGAGGGTGGAGAAAGGCTCCCGGAGGGAGGAGGAAGGCTCCCCAGGGGCGGAGAGAGAGGGTCAGTGGGAGGAGAGTGGGAGGGGAGAGGCTCCCTGCACACTAACGCTGTGAAATCCGAGGCTGAAAACTAACGCCAGTGAAACCCTGGCGTTAGAGCTGATTTAAAGGGAAAAGAAACCATTTCCGTCAGCAATGTACAGCAACACCAGGGAAACCTACAAAAAGTGATAAGTGTGATACATGTGCACAGGACAAAAGGGCAAATAAACAGTGAAAATGACCAGACAAAAATGTAATAAAAACATAACCAAGCTGGCCAATAGTGATATTAATGTGAAACAGCAGAAAACACTCCCAAGAATGCTCCAAAGAAAAGATATGAATTTTGGAAGGGTCCATGCTCCATCCCCATACAAGGTGAATGATCCCACAGCAAAATAGCACTCATCAGGGTTTTCCCTCTCCATTGGACAGGTTTCCTATGGCGCACACATGTTCCGCAACAGCAGGGCGGGCATGTCGGAATGGGCAACTGGACAGATGCTGGAAAAGGGGACACAGAGGGCTGCAGGCGGCACATGCTGTGGGGCAGCTGGGCCACAGTGCGGACTAGGGTGATGCCTAGGTGGCCCATAGGAATGCTGAAACAGTAGAGCAGACAGACAGCAACAGACGAGAGCCCAACATGGGCACGAGTGTGTTCCCCACAGTGTCACAGGGGATAGTACCCAGCACGTACCCCCAAGGGCACAGAACATTGGCAGGTTGTGCTGGGGGGAAGCGTGGACAGCTATACAGGCACCCCTACCCCAGAAGCCGAACCAAAGACAGCCACCTACCGGCACACTGGATGGCCTGCGACTGCGCACCACCAGCAGAAGGGCATGTCAGCATGGTGGCAGAGGGGTACTGGTGGTGGAGGGGGCAGTGGCAGCTGCAGCTGCCCACAGCAGACCATGGCTTAGCCCTGTGTAGGTGGCTGCCATTCACTGCAACAGACAGGCCCTTTCTGATGAACAGTCATGGTATTCCCAGGGAAAGCACTGTTTCTGTGACAACACGGTGGTGCAGTACATACAACCATTGTGTTCAGGAGCAGAAGGTCACAGGTTCAAGTCCCAGCTGTGGTTCCTGCCAACCCAGTACCCATATTTTACCCACCACAAAAACATGGTAATAAAGACAGAACATTTATTGCAGATAACTGTAACATGCCCAAAACGCCTAGATCTTACCCTACAGAGCACAGACACCATAAACATGCGCATTACCTAGAGCAGAGTCTCCCAAAAGCAGTCCTGGAGGGCCAAACACCATTCAGCTTCCATGCTGTCTCTAATAAATATGGCTGTGCTGCATTTCTATGCACCGCCCCCATGGTATGCAGATGTATCACATGCATAGTCATTAGGGACAGCATGAAAACCTGAATAGTGTCTGGCCCACCAGTACCGGAGTTGGGAACCTCTGCCCTAGAGCAGCGGCCAACAGGGGCAGACACACCCGCACCCACAGGCTCCATTATCCCAAGCCTCCTGGAGAGGCAGGATGTTGGGCCCTGCGTGCATCTCCCAATACTAGCACTTGCATACCTTAGCAATGCCACCCTAGACCTGGGAATACGGTACACATATATCAAAAGGTTGCTATGATTACTGGCAGATAGCAATTCCTAAGTTAAGCACAATCTGCTCATTGAGCTGTATCATACCATCCTCTCTGATGTCTATGGAGTGTGTTCCAGGTCTGGAAAGGAGGGGCTCTTCCGAAGGGATGGGCTTCACCTTAACCGGCATGGAACCAGGCTGCTGGCATTAACCTTTAAAAAGGAGAAAGAGCAGCTTTTAAACTAGATAATAGGGGAAAGCCGACAGTCGCCCAAGAGCGTATGGTTCGGAAGAATGTATCCTTGAAGGATACTATCAAAAGCAGAGAGGTTCCTAAAAAGAGTAAAGTAGCCCAAATGCCCTCGAGTATGGAGCAGACAGAGCTTAAAGATCCCAAATTACCCATGTCTACCAATAGCCAAACTAATATGAATAAATACAGTCTCTAAAATGCTTGTATGCAAATGCTAAAAGTCTAAAAAACAAGATGGGAGAGTTAGAATATATAGCACTAAACGAGAGGTTAGATATGATTGGAATATCAGAGACATGGTGGAAGGAGGACAACCAGTGGGACACTGTGATACCTGGGTACTAACTATATCGTAATGATAGAGCTGATCAAATTGGTGGAGGGGTTGCGCTCTATATTAGAGAGGGCATTGAGTCAGAAAGGATTAAATTTTTGCAGGAAACAAAATTTGCTGTAGAATCTCTATGGATTGAAATTCCATGTAAAAAGGGGAAGGCGATGGCAGTGGGGGTGTACTATCGACCGCCTGACCAGAATGAACAAATGGATGATGAAATGCTCAAAGAAATCAAGGAGGCTAACAAAAGTTACAGCGCAGTAATAATAATGGGTGATTTCAATTACTCCGGTATCGACTGGGTCAGTGTCACAGCAGGATATGCTAGGGAGATAAAGTTCCTAGATGAAATAAATGACTGCTTCTTGGAGCAGCTGGTTCATGAACCGACCAGAGGGGAAGCAATATTAGACCTAGTTCTTAGTGGAACACCAGATGTAGTGCAAGAGATAAGGGTGTTGGGGCCCCTTGGCAATAGTGATCTTAGCATGATCTCCTTTGATTTAATTAGTGGAGGAGGGATAGTAATGAAATCCACAGTACTACCTTTTAACTTTCGAAAGGGAGACTATGATAAAATGAGGAAAACAGTTAAGAAAAAACTAAAAGGAGCAGTTGCAAAGGTTAAAGACGTACATCAAGCTTGTGTGTTGTTGAAAAATACTATTTTGGAAGCCCAAGCCAGCTTTATTACACACTTTAAGAAAAGTGGAAGGAAGTCCAAAAAACTGCCAGCATGGTTTAATGGTGAGGTCAGAGAGGCTGTTGTTGCCAAAAAAGCATCTTTCAGGAAATGGAAAAAAGAGCCAAATGACAAAACCTAGAAACAGCACCAGCACTGGCAAGTCAAATGCAAGGCATTGATAAAGCAGGCAAAGGGAGAATTTGAGAAGAAGCTTTCTGTGGAAGCAAAAACGCGAAATAAAGATTTTTTCAAGTACATTCGCAGCAAAAAACCTGTGAGAGAGTCAGTTGGTCCATTAGATGATAGAGGAGTTAAAGGGGCACTAAGAGGCGACAGGGCGATAGCAGAGAGACTGAATGAATTCTTTGCTTCGGTCTTTACTGAGGAATATATAGGGATGTTACCCATGACTGAAGTGGTATTTAAATGTGTGAAAGAATTGAAGGAAATATCGATACATCGGGAAGATGTATTACAACTATTAGATAAACTGTAGAGTAGCAAATCACCTGGGCTGGATGGTATACATCCAAGGGTGTTGAAAGAACTGAAATATGAGATTGCAGACCTGCTATTGGTAATCTGTGAACTATCATTAAAATCATCTCTAATACCTGAAGATTGGAGGATCACCAATGTAATACCAATTTTTAAAAAGGGTTCCAGGGATGATCCGGGAAACTACAGACCGGTGAGCCTGACGTCAGTACCGGGAAAAATGGTAGAAACCATCATAAAGAATAAAATTACTCAGCATTTAGATAGTCATGGCCTAATGGGAGACAGCCAACATGGCTTTAGACAAGGAAGATCTTGTCTTACTAATCTGTTATGTTTTTTTGAAGGTGTGAATAAACAGGTGGACAAAGGTGAGTCGGTTGATATAGTGTATCTGAACTTTCAGAAAGCCTTTAACAAGGTCCCTCATCAGAGACTTTTGACAAAACTAAAGAGTCATGGGATAGGAGGCAGTGTACTACTGTGGATCAGGAACTGGTTAAAAGATAGAAAGCAGAGGGTTGGGCTAAATGGCCAATTTTCCCAATGGAGAAAGGTGAATAGTGGTGTACCCCAGGGATCTGTGCTGGGTCCGCTGCTTTTTGACATATTCATAAATGGCCTGGAAAGTGGAATAACGAGTGAGGTTATCAAATTTGCGGATGACGCAAAACTATTTAAAGTTGTTGAAACCCAAGAGGATTGTGGAAAATTGCAAGAGGATCATGATAAATTGGAAGATTGGGCATCAAATGACATATGAAATTTAATGTGGACAAGTGCAAAGTTATGCACCTAGGGAAGAACAACCCAAACTATGGTAACACGATGCAAGGTTCCACTTTAGGAACCACCACCCAGGAAAAAGATTTAGACGTCATTGTGGATAACATGTTAAAACCCTCGGCCAAATGTGCAGCGGCAGCCAAGAGAGAAAATAGAATGCAAGGTATCAGAAGGAAAGGAATGGAAAATAAAACAAAAGATATTATAATGCCTCTGTATCATTTCATGGTGAGACCGCACCTTGAATATTGTGTTCAGTTCTGGTCGCCGTATCTTAAAAAGGATATAGCGCTATTAGAAAAGGTTCAGAGAAGAGCCACCAAAATGGTAAAGGGGATGGAAGGATACTCCTATGAAGAAAGGCTAAAAAGGTTAGGGCTCTTTAACCTGGAAAAGAGACAGCTGAGGGGAGATATGATAGAAGTCTATAAATTGATGAATGGAGTGGAATGGGTAAACGTAGATCAATTGTTTACGTTATCAGAATATAGAAAGACTAGGGGACATGAAATGAAGCTACAGGGTAAACTATTTAAGACTAATAAAAGAAAATATTTTTTCACTCAACGTGTAATCAAACTCTGGAATTTGTTACCGGAGGATGTAGTAAAGGCTGTTAGTGTAGCTGGGTTTAAAAAAGGTTTGGGCAAGTTCCTGGAGGAAAAGTCCTTAAACCATTATTAAGAAGGGACCCAGGATATCAATGCTTGACCCAGTACAAGCATTGTGGAACCTGTGTCTTTTGGGGAAACTGCTAGGTACTTATGATCTAGATTGGCCACTGTTGGAAACAGGATACTGGGCTTGATGGACCTTGGTCTGACCCAGTATGGCATATCTTATGTTCTTATAGTGTCTGAAAGTGTTCATCACCCTGGGGAGTGACCCCAACAGTATTGCATACCATAGCCATGCCTGCACCGTGCCCAGGACCTGTGTGGTGGCCAGGGCTGCCAAACACCTCTATAGTTTGCACAATGCTGGCATAGGTGTGGGAGTGTGTGTCTGTCTATCCAATGTGTGGTGGCTGCCAATGCCTTCCCCAGCCCACACTGCTTGCTCGGGTGCCAGTGTTTGCCTGCCAATGTGCATAATGAGGAGTAGGGCACTGTGGGTATAGCCCGGACAGGGTGGCCTGGCCTGGATGCCTCTGCACAGGACATAGGGCAATGGCTCGGACATTGTAGTGCCCGGCCACAACCTGCACCGACAGGGTGGCCAAAGCATGTCCTGCTGGGAGGTCACTCTCACCCTGACTGAACAGTGACCACTGCATAGCTAGGCTACCCCATAGTACTATGTTGTGTTTCTTTTAAGTGAAATGTATGGGTTCTCTTTTCTGGGGCCAGTCACTGACTTATCTGCTTGGTGGGTGTGCTCATATCCCAAGTCTGTGTGCACACATCTCCTCCAGGAACATGCACTGTGGACTTACTAGCAGACTGTCTGCAGTTATATGTGTATGGCTGAAACACCTTGTAGGGTGCAGCAGCTGGTGACTCACTGTGTGTGCTGCTGGAGAATGTCAGATGGTGGTGGTGGGGGGGCAACTGAGAATTTCCAGGCCTACTGTCTGTCTGCCATTGCATGATGGATTTGTACAGCTCTGCATTGGCTGTGCTGTAGGGTGTCTGTTCTGCAGCAGGACTGGGGTTGATGACCCCCCCTACCCTACCCTACCCTACCCTACCCTACTGCCACCATTGCAGGGAGGTAGAATGAGGATCTGTTGGTGGGAGTTTCTGTTTCCCACTCTGAGCCACTAGAGGGTGGGGTGGGTGGTGGTACATAATTCTGCCTATGGGTTCAAACACCCCCTATCACCTACATCATGTTACCATGGCACCAACAGAATATGCACTATTCTGGGTGCATTATAGCCCGTAAGGGCTAGACTTGATTGACAGATGGACACTAATGTATCCCAGGTATGTCTGCAGGAAATACCTATCACGCACACTGGCACTGATGGGTATCTGTGACATGGCCTATGTCAGCCATGGAAGATGTTGCGGACCTGGTGCTGGCCGCCCCACCTCAGCCTCAGGGTGAGCACAGTACACACACAATGTGATGGTCTGTAGCTACTCTGTGCCACTAATACACGCCGTCGGCAACCTGTACCAGGCCGAGGTGCTGTGGGGATGCACAATGTTGGATCCCCCTACCAGGTAGAGGCGCTGTGAGGTGCATACCCCATCCTGTGATCATCTGTAGACTGCTGATTTGCATGTGCATTGCATCATGGGTACGGGTGGGTTTACCCGACCCTGGTAACCACAGCAGAATGTTTGTGTGGTGACCTGCAGTCCTTCTGTAGCCAGCCAGGGGTTTGCTAATAGCTATAGAGCAGTAGCCCACTGCTTGTGGAGCCAGAGATCATGGGTTTGATATCACAGTGGGGTATTGTCTAATTTTGTTTTAAATCAGTGCTGCCAGCAAAAACACCCTCACAGTGCTGTAACCTGAAGGTGCCTCATAAGGCGCCCCATAAAGTGCCATACAAGGTGCCTTATAAGGCGCCTTATAAGGCGTCCTACAGGGGACATTATAGGGTGGCTCAGCAGACAGGGCATTCTATAATGTGCCCCATGGAGTGTCTAATAGGGTGCCTTATAAGGCACCCTAGGTTAAGACACTGTGAGGGTGCGATTGCTGGCAGCGCTAATGTAAACTAAAGAATAAAATGCTGCACACAGCACTGCCTAAATATGAAGGGTAATGCCTCAGACAGCCTTATAGATTTGGCACACTAGGAGATCAAACTCATGACCCCTGTACTATCAGTCTGTGTATTAACCATTGTGCTACACCTCTGCTGCTATACATGCATGGCAGCTCGCCTGTGTAAGACTAACGTGCGTTAGCCTGGCACGGCTCCCTCAATGGCGCAATAATGTGCACGGCGATAACACGCGATTGCCACGTTTAGACCATAGGACCCACTATTTTTATTGCATCCTGCACATTATGACTGGCCGCACATTAACATGGTGTACTACACATACCCCCTTCTGTAACAGTTTAGGTAGTCATTTCTTTGTGAAAGGGCATAACATACCAGTTAATACAATGCCCTCACAGCTAGTGGTGATGTGTTCAAGACCCCAGTGTACCAACACCAAGATAAATGCATGATAGTTAAACTGTGTTCAGACACATCACTGCAATGTGTGTGTTGGCAGCTGAGATCTTTATGATATACTGATTGCGCCATCAGTTCCTGTATACCAGCCATGGCACAAGCACGTTGCTAATGTGCAATAATGACGTGCGCTGCACGTGTTGCTTTGTGGTGCGATGCTACACGCGTTGCGGCATGCATGTGCGTGCGTGAACAAGGCAGTGCAGAAAATGGCTACCCGCTTGAGAAAGCCAGCTTTTACCAGCCAGGAGCTGAGGCACCTTGCAGGGCTGATCTGCACTAGGCAGACCAAACTCTTTCCTGGATCCTCCAGGCATCAGGACCTGGCCGTGTGCGGAGGGCCTGGGACCGCGTCACCAGGCACTTTAACCGTATGGCAGACTACCCACGTGAGGTAAGTGTGTGGGGACAGGTCAATATATGCATATACACATCCATTGTGTATTGTAGGTGTGCATGCTGCTGTGTGTAGGCATTCTATCCAATTTATGTTTATGAGTTAAATCCACGTGATATACCGCCTATGTATCATATCAAAGTGGCTTGCCCTTTCCCCAGTAGGCTAAGGACATGATTACAGAGCTGAAGATGCCATCCTGGTGTCATGGCAGCTGCTGCTGTTGATGTGTTAAAATAAACCTTAACCCAAGGAGCCCCTAGATCTGCCTAAAGAAGTTTGGTGAACATCATGCTGACATGGTAGGTTCTGCGGTTGCAGGGTCACACATCTGCCCTACCCCAAGGGGTCTTGAGACCTGATCCAAATGCACACTCACTCACCCTGGTAACATGGCTGTGAGTGAGGTTGCAGCACAGGCCGGAAGGTCGGTGGTTCAAATCCCACTAGAGGACAGCAATCTTGGGCCGGAAGGACTGGGGTTTCTAGTCCCACAGGTGCTCCTTGTGGTCTTGGGCAAGCCACTTAACCCTCCACTGCCCATGTTCCCTGTAAAGTATTAGTGTATGTGTCTCATATCCCCTCGTGTTAAATGTATCCCCCAATTGTGTTGTGACCACTTTGATTGAAGGATAAGGTGGTATACAAAACTGTCTAAATAAATAAATAAATAAATAAAACATCCTCCCTACCCCCAGGGGTCCTGAGAGCCCATCAAAGTGGGCTGTCACCCACCCTGGTGATATGGGTGTGTGTGCCTGTGCAGTTTAAAACATCCTCCCTATCCCCAGGAGTCCTGAGAGCCCATCAAAGTGGGCTGTCACCCACCCTGGTGATATGGGTGTGTGTGCCTTGGCAGTTTAAAACATCCTCCCTATCCCCAGGAATCCTGAGGGCCCATCAAAGTGGGTTCTCAGTCACCCTGGTGATATGGTGTATGCTGCTGTTGCTTTGTTATCTTCCACCCTACCCCCAGGGGTCCTGAGAGCCCATCAAAGTGGACTGTCAATCACCCTGGAGATATGGTGTATGCTGCTGATGATATCATATAATCTACCTTATCCCCAGGAGTACGGAGACCAACTGAAAGTGTCCTGTTAGTCACCCTGCTGATATGGTGTATGTTGCAGATGATGTGTGCTAAGACACTCTGCCCCCAGGGGGCCTGAGACCTGTTTGCAAAGGTGGGTATGGCATCCAGATATTGTGGTAGGTGATGCTGTGTTTGGACACGCATTTGCCCTATTCCACTGAGGCCCAGGCCTCATGACACATCTCATTTCTGTATCCTGATTGTATGGTAGGTGCAGCTGTGGATGTGCTGTAAAGCAGCCCACCCCCGGGAGCCATGAGACCTGATTAAGAAGGTGTGAAGCACATCCATATGTCATTGTTGTGTACCCAGTTTGTGGTCACATATCTGGTCACTCCCCAGGAGGGCCGTAACAGATTGCATAGGAACATTATAGATGCTGGTGTAAGAGTACAAATCTCACACTGCCCACTCCACAAACCCAAGAAGTTATGTTTCAAATCTTTCCATATTCAGTATCTGGGACAATCTGAGTATATATATCTATGTTCATTATATGTTTGTAAAGACACAATACTGCACTGAAGGTCTCAGTAACCATGGACCGACAACATGCATACCACAGACTAAACTGTCTTAATGCACATGGCCGTATAACAGCAATGACCTTCCGTGCACATCCCGACAAGACATCCAAACACAATCAATGGGACAGCACTTAACTACCCAAACTATGCTTTGTGGCCCAAAGGGTGGCTGTCCTGCCTCACATTCCCCGACGCATCAACTCAGAACACAGGAACATATTTGCAAGCAGTCCTGCGTCACCAGGGGTAAAGAAACTGTCCATCTAAACATATGACCAACATGAATCACACAATCTGTTTAAATGAACAGCACAATCCAGAACACCCAACGCATGCCCCGTACCCACCCCTATTCAACATTAGCAAGGCAAAGAGCCAGGGAATTGTGGATGTCATATTGGGTATATCTCCTGTTGGACAGGTGCTTTTCCCCTGATGAAGCAAGGATGTATGTGAAACGCCTCTGGGCTCTGCGGTGATGTGTCATGGAATGGGAAGCAGCACGGCCACCCTTAGAGGCGCAAATAATGTTTCTGAAGGTTAAGTGCTGTCGCAATGATTGTGTTTGGGTGGCTTGGTGGGATCTGCACTGAAGGTCATTGACGTTATAAGGGCTAGTGCATTATGACAGTTTAGTCTGCTGTATGCATGATGTGAGCCGCAGGCTACGGAGACCTTCTGTGCAGTAATGTAAAAAAAAAAATAGCTGCACGCTGCCGGGAGTCCCTCTCTGCCATCGGACACCTCAGAGCACCATCGGAAACCAGCGGATTACACAGGTCTGTGACTAAAAAGCTGTTTGATTATTTTCATCTAATTTCCATGTATTTTGGTGTGCTGAAAACAAATAAAATATTGAAAAAACTCCTAGACATCATGATTTGCCACAACATGCAAAATTGTCTTCAAATTTATCAATTTTTTTCAAATTACTATTAATTAATTCAAATTACTATAATTAATTCACATAAGTGCATTTAAGATATAAAATGCCAAAAAAACCTTAAAGGGGTTGTCCGAGTTATGTAAAAAAAAAATATAGCACTGTAAATATGATGGTCAGCAATATATACATAAGCTAAGCAAGTTTTAAGTCCGTGCTTCTAATGGAAGAAGGGGTTAATCTTTCCTGAAGAATCCAGTGGGAGGGAGACACAGGGCAGATAGCAGCAGCTCCGGTCTGTGCAGGGGGGCGTGGCCAGCACTGTGACGTCTCGTGTACAGACACACAGCTGCTCTCTCCTGCATGCCACACTTGTGCACGAATCATCATCAGGTTCTTGGTTCTAGGCTATTCACACTTTTTCACCGCAATTCGTGTTAGCTCGTCATTCTTCAATTGTTATGTTATGGCTCCGTGAAAGTGTATTAATTCGCCAGACAGTTTCTTTTTCATCTGTGGTGAATATACAGTGTTGAAGCAACAGCAAAATATTACAGACTTTGTGAAAAAAGTATACTTTGCATACTTTGGACTAAAAATTGGAGATCAAGATAAAGTCTGGGCGCCTCATAAAGTGTGCAAATGGTGTGTTGAGGACCTCCGAAACTGGTTCAAGGGTAAGAAAAAATCTTTCCGTTATGGGATTCCTATGGCATAGCGAGAGCAAAAGAACCATAGTGACGACTGTTACTTTTGTTCATGCGATGTGAAAGGGTTTAATTCCAAATGGAAGCATTCTATTTCATAGCCCAATCTTCACTCGGCAATTCGTCCCATCCCTCATGGCACAGATATACCAGTACCCAAGCCCCCTGCTACCTTGGAAGAGATACCTAGCTCCGATGAAGGTGAAGTCATACCTGAACCAGATGACGAATCAAGTTCTGACTTTGAAGATGATACAAGACCAAAATTGTTTTCTCAGGAGAATGATTTGGTAAGAGACTTGAATCTTCCCAAAGATGCCGCTGAGTTACTCGGATCAAGGCTGAAAAGCAGGAATTTATGGTTGCCAGTAGTGTCATCTTCATGGTTCAGACATCGTGGAAAGGAGTTCGTTCCTTCCTTCGCCCAGGAAGACAAGTTGGTTTATTGCATTGATGTCGAAGGTCTGATGGGTCAATTTAAAATCCAATATGATTCAGAGCAGTAGCGTCTTTTTATAGATTCTTCAAAAAGAAGTCTCAAAGCAGTTTTACTCCACAACGGTTTTTACGCTTCCATACCTGTAGGTCATTCCGTACACTTGAAGGAAACCTACGAGAACTTGGAATTGGTTCTTCGTAAACTTAAATATGAAGACCATGGTTGGCAAGTGTGTTGGGACTTGAAGGTCTTGTGCATGCTGCTCGGGCAACAAGCTGGGTATACCAAATATCCTTGTTTTCTGTGTCTATGGGACAGTCGAGACTGACAAAATCACTGGACCAAGAAGAGTTGGCAGCCGAGGGTGCTAACAGTAGGTGAAAAAAATGTCCTCCGAGAAACTTTGGTACCTTCCCATAAAGTTCTTCTACCACCTCTCCACATAAAATTGGGATTGATGAAGCAATTCGTAAAATCACTTCCAAGAGATGGAGAATGCTTCAAATACTTGGTCACCAAGTTTCCAGGCCTGTCGGAGACAAAATTGAAGGAAGGTGTGTTCGTCAGACCAGACATTAGAAGGCTTATATTTGATCAAGAGTTTGTCAATACCATGACGGATCCTCAAAAAGAAGGGTGGATTGCATTTAAAGAAGTCATACAGAAATTTTTAGGCAATAACAAAGATCCTCACTACAAAAAGATCGTCGGACAAATGCCGGAAGCATTTCAAGCTTTAGGTTGCCTGATGAGTTTGAAAGTGCATTTCCTCCAGTCCCACCTTGACTACTTTCCTGAAAATTTGGGAGCTGTGAGTGAGGAACAAGGTGAACGATTCCACCAAGACATTAAAGAGATGGAAAGGAGATTACCAGGGAAAATGGAGCATTACAATGATGGCAGACTACTGTTGGATGCTTCAGAGAGACATTCCAGATGCTACTCACAAGCGTAAATGCACCAAGAGGAGCCTCACAAGGAAGAAGAATGAAGTTTAGTGTGTGTAGGTGAGCTCATTTCAGTTCAAAAAAGGATTTTCATGAAAATATTGTAATAAAACTTTAATTTTATAAGTCTATTTCCATTTATTTTGAGGTATTGCCTTATTTAACATAGTTACCTAAATTGTCAGGAAACGTGATGTCCTATGACAAAATGGAGGTCATTTTCGGATTCAGTGCACCAAAAAACATAAAGATTACGTGGAATAACCATAACAACTCTCGAAAAAAATTTTTTTGCAGACCTGTGTTACCTGAGAGAGGTCAGAGCACGTTTTTGCCCCTCCTGCAGCTCCCCCAGCCCAATCGGGGCCTCACAGCACAAGATAAAAATAGCTGCACGCTGCCGGGAGTCCCTCTCTGCCATTGGAGACCTCAGAGCACCATCGGAAACCAGCAGATTACCTGAGAGAGGTCAGAGCACGTTTTTGCCCCTCCTGCAGCTCCCCCAGCCCAATTGGGGCCTCACAGCACAAGATAAAAATAGCTGCACGCTGAAGGTGTGCCCACGCCTGGCAGGCCCGCGCCTGAGGGCCTCGCCAGAGGGCCCTTTGGCGTGACCCTTAGGCGGGGACCGAATCTAAGACTCACACCATAAATCTGTAAGTTTCTTTACTTAGTCAGTAATATATATATCTGTTGCTGTTAAATACCAAGTACCAACAATATTCATGCTTAACTATTTAATTCTATTAGATCGTACTCAATCTATTATGGTTACATTTAGTGAGCTGCTCTACTGCAACGCATAAATGCTATAATTTAGCCAACAGATAGCTCAAGAATACTTGGTTGAAACTGCATCCAATTATATTTGTTCACTCCTGCAGTTGTCAATTATACAGCCCATAGCTACGTAGTTACCGTCCAAACTTATTGTGGTTACAAAAGAACCTTAATTTGCTACACAGCACTGTGAGTTCATTTTATCTGAATCCAAACAAATATCACATTACCCTCTAAGCATAAGTGTGATTCCTTGGATAGCAAAGAATTTCTCTCTCACTAATCTGCAAGCCTTGAAAATGACTCGCTCAACCACCTTCTGTCTTACAATATTATGCATCTGCACTATAATACTAGCTTTAACTGTCCTGACTCACAGTCTAAACAACAAAATCTACAGACCAATCCCAATAATACAAAGTATAAACCGATATTATTCCCCTACTAGAACAATTAATATAGGTTATAACACAAAGGCAAACCATTATAGATTAATACATATAAAACCCACTTTACTACCACAAACAAATACACAATACAATATAAAAAAAAATCAAAACTCCCTTTCATGTATGCAAGATCAATGCAATGCAAGATCAATGAAAAACAAGCTCCCCATTTTTACTGACTTACTAAACGACCTAAAACCAGACATTCTTTGTGTAACCGAAACGTGGCTAGCAGACACTGATCTTGTTTACTTAAACCAATTAAAAAACTAATGATTATGAGATCTCGCACACTCACAGAAACAACAAAAGAGGAGGTGGAGTACTCTTTATGACAAAAAAAATCACTAAAAGCAAAACCACAACCCACTGTCCTCTATAACAATATCGACACTCTCACCATAAAAATTAATCACCTCAGAATATGCTTAATATACAGACCACCTGATCAAAAACTCTGAAAACTACTGACTCCAACCCAATAATACTGTTGGGTGATTTTAACCTCCCATCTTTACCCTCCACACAGTCAACCCTCTTCCTAGAATCGATCTCAGACATGGAATTCTACCAAATCATTAACACAAAGACACACAACAAAGGAGGAACACTGGACCTTGTTTTTCTACCAGGTGCTCTCCACAAACAGTTTAATAAGGCTTCACTCGAGTGTACACCAGTTCCATGGTCAGACCTTCACCCTATAAAATTTTAGCTTTACCTACCCTGAAAATAGTAACAAAAGTAAACCACTACAGCCCCCAACCACCAGATTCAAGGAACTCAATGAGGAAGAATTTCTTGAAAAAACAATCCCCCACCTCTCTCTCTCTCACCATCTGACCTAGATGAAGCAGCTGAAAATTGGCACAGAACCATTAGCAGTGCAGCCACATACAAGCCAGCATCTAAACGTATAATCAACAAATATAACCGTTCTAGAAATGGTGATGCCCCATGGTTTAACAATGCCTTAAAATTAATGAAAAGAGAGCTGAGGAAAATTGAACTGAAGTGGCGAAGAACCAAATCTACAACATGCTATGAATCATACTATAACTGCCTCAAAAAGTACAAAGATGCAACAGATTGTGCAAAGAAAACTACCATTCAGTCATACTAAATAACTCAATAAACAGACCAAGGGAACTTTTCACCAGTGTTCAAAATTTAACTAATAATACATATAATTCTAGCAATAACATTACAGAGATATCTGCTCAGACCTTAGCTAACCACTATATGAACAAATCAAAAAATCATGCACTCTCACCAAAATCACTCAATATTTCTTGTTATGTCCAATCAAATGATTGGTCAGATTTCCACCCTATAACCAAAGACACACTTAAAAGTATCATCTCAAATCTGAGCACTACAACTTCCTACCTTGACCCATGCTCAGTAATCTGAATAAAGAAAACTCTATCAACTTTATCCTCCTTCATTCTTCCCATGATCAACCTTTCATTACAACAAGGGTACTTACCACCTACCCTAAAACATGCGCAAATTCGCCCATTACTTAAGAACGGTACCCTGGACAAAACATCTCCGAACTCCTATAGACCTATATCAAGTATACCTTTCATGGCTAAACTAATTGAAAAGGTTGTTCAAATTCAAACTCAAGAATACATTGATAACTCAGTCCCCCTTGATGAACAGCAATATGGATATCGCCCTTGTCATGGTGTAGAAAACATACTTACAGTTCTACTCGACAATCTTGTAAGAGGAATTGATAACCCTAAACAAGCATATATCCTTTTATTCCTTGACATTTCTGCAGCATTCGATGGTGTAAATCACACCATAATGCTTAATAGACTCAAACAAATAGGAATTAATTCAACAGTACATAAATGGTTTACTTCATATCTAAACAACAGAAAAACAAACAGTAAGAATCAATATTCAAATTTCTAATACATGCAAACAGGAACTCGGCCTCCCACAAGGATTCTGCCCTTTCATCCCTCCTTTTTAATATTTATATTCAACCTGTTTGCAACATCTTTAAACAATTCAACGTCCAATACCATATCTATGCGGATGATATAATGCTGTACATCCCTTTCACGATCCCAACCCTACCAATGCAATTAATAACCGAGTGCTTCAGTGACTAACTACATGGCTAGATGAACATAACCTACGCATCAACTACTCAAAACTGACATCTTATTTGTTACGAGAAATCATTCATACACTCCCCTATCATCTATCACGCTTCAAAATCATGATATCAAAAATAAAAAATGAGGTGAAATACTTAGGCGTTATTCTAGATACGTATCTTAGTATGGACTCCCACATCAGGAACATAATAAAAAAAATCCACTACAAGCTTAAGATCCTAAAGCAACTTCGCCCACTAGTACATATACAGGACTTTATGAGCATTATCCAAGCAATCATCACACCACACTTTGATTTTGCTAACTTAGTTCTTCTAGGAACAACAAAACAGAACATTAAAAAACTTCAGCTAGCACAAAGCACTGCGGCTAGAATCATAATGAAGGTTCATACATTTGAACATATAACACCTATATTAGCTAACCTTCACTGGCTGCCAATACAATGCAGGATAAGCTACAAAATCCTAATAACTACATTCAAGGCTGTAAATAATATGGTACCATCGACATTATGCAAACTCATTACTATGGACTCATCTAAAACTGCTCATAGGAGAGGTCACACAAATAAATAATGACCCCTGAAAACCTTCACAAAAAGCCAAAAAAAACAACCAACATATAGCATTTTCCCATGCTGCCCCCATCCTCTGGAAACTCCCTCCTTGAAGATATCAGAGTTCTAACTGATATTAAGGAACTCCGAAAGAAACTAAAACCACATTTATTACAACACACTATGGCCACAGCATAAAACCACCCTCTCCCAATAATTGTAAAATGGATAACAGAAGACAAACCTAGTATGTCATTTCAAAAATTGCCATATTAAAACTGACTCATGCTCCCTTATTCTGGTTACAATTAATCTAACATTTATAGTTGGACAGGTCAACTACACCGGCAAAGGTACATAATACATTCACTATGGTACAACTTATTTTGTATATAGTTCTAATGCTCCCCCATAAATTGTTATGTTTTCTGTAAAGTAGTTCATTGCAGTTTATTATGTTTTGTTTATTAAGGCGCAAGCCTTTTGTACATAGTTCACCGATGTAGCTTATGTTTCAACTTGTCCACTACTTTTTGACATATTCATAAATGACCTGGAAAAGGGAATAACGAGGTGAGGTTATCAAATTTGCAGCACGACACAAAACTGTTTTAAAGTTGTTAAAACCAAGAGGACTGTGCAAAACTGCAGGAGGATCTGGATATAATTGGAAAGACTGGGCATCCCAATGGCAGGTGAAATTTACAATGTGGAACAAGTGCAAACGTTATGCACCTAGGGAAGACCAACCCAAACCTATGGTTACACGATGCAATGGGGTTCCACATTGGGAAACCACCCCCCAGGACAAACGTATTAGGAGTCATGCGGGGCTAAACATGTTAAAGACCCTCCGCCCAGTGTGCAGCGGCGTCCAAGAAAGCAAATAAAATGCTAGGTATCATAAGGAAAGGAATGGAAAATAAAACAAAGGATATTATAATGCCTCTGTATCATTCCATGGTACGAATGCACCTTGAATATGTGTGTGCAATTCTGGTCGCCATATCTTAAAAAGGACGATAGCATTATTAGAAAAAGGTACAGAAAAGAGCCAACCCAAACTGGTTAAAGGGGACGGAAGACTACTCCTATGAAGAAAGGCGCTGCAAAGGTTGGGGCTCTTTCAGCGGGAAAAGAGACGGGCTGAGGGGAGATATGATAGAGGTCTCTAAATGAATTGAATGGAGTGGAAAGGGTAAATGTAGATCGATTGTTTACGTTATCAGAATATAGAAAGACTAGAGGAAATGCTGTGAAGCTACAGGGTGATCTATTTAAGAAAAATAAGAGAAAATATTTTTTCACTCAACATGGAATCAAACTCTGGAATTGTTGCCGGAGGATGTAGTAAGAGCTGTTAGTATCGCGTGGGTTTAAAACAGGTGTGGAAAAGGTCCTGGAGGGAAAAAGGTCCATAAACCATACTTAAAAAGGGACCCAGGATATCAATGCGTGACCCAATACAAGCATTGTGGATCCCGCGTCTCTTGGGGATACTGTTTAAGGTATGTATGACCTAGATTGGCCACTGTTGGACACCAAGGAGTACTTGGGTTCCTTTTGAGTGATGGACCTTTGGTCCCCCTGGATCCAGATTATGGCATATCTTAGGTCGTGATGTTCTTAATGTTTCTTAAAAAGACCTGTAAAACTATTTTATTGCTCTGTTCTTTAATCGTCGTTTTTTTGTAAACCGCAACTGATCCTTGGGAAAGTGCGCGTATATAAGGGATGATTAAATAAAGTAAAAAAAAACTAATGTATTTACTAAAACAACATAATGAACCAGTGATCTCTATGCACGAATGTTGAAATATAGGAAATATGGTACGATGAGCAACAGTATCTTATGTTGCTGTTGGTAGGAAATTGTGAAGATGTGTGGTATTTTCACTTTAGGAACTGACAGTATATAATTGTTGTAGTGAGTGTACATGCACTTGTTGTGGTTTGTCATGGTGGCAAGCCCCCTAGTGGCCAAGGGCGGTAAAGGGCTATGCTCCACCAATGTCTTTATTTTCAGCGAGGGTGGTGTAATGTAAGGACAAAAATGGAGTTTGCGTGTTATCTATTTTCAGCTCCTTGTTGTGCACATAATAAGTCAGCCAAGAGTGTAGGGAAAACCACAGCGGTTAGTTCCCCTCTGTGCAAAGGTTCATTAAGGACAGTGGAAAGCAAAGAATATCCTTTGGTTTGAAAAGGTTACCGTAGAAAACAGGTGGACTAACTGTTTAGTAGCTCCACAAGGAGTTTGCCCAAGGGGAACATGGAGGAAGTCAGGTTCATATCCAAACAAAAACAAGTAAACAAGTTTTCTTATTCTATTTACAAGATGGCTTTATAGACTCTAGGCTTAGTAGCCATACACAAACCAAAATCCATTATCTTCTTCCTGAGGCAT
>CM066051.1:17851231-18074198 GCA_033557465.1 Ichthyophis bannanicus | reverse complement strand
TCAAGGCTGTTAATTGCTCACGCAGGGTTTCCACCACTTTCATATGGCGACTCTTCATTCAGTGACTCAAGCGGTGGCGAAAAGAGGAGTTTCTTGGCATTTCCTCGATCTCACAGAGGCTTACTTTCATATTCCAGATCTGCAAGGATCAACAGCACTTTCTGCATTCCATGGTGCTAGGAATGCGACTTGTCAGTTCTGCGCCTTGGATGTTTGGATTTTGCAACGGCTTCACGTTACCTTCTCCAAGGTTAAGGGTGGGTAGTAGTTGCATCCCGGCGGAAGTCAGGGTATCTGCATACATCTGTAAACCTGGATGACTGGCTTATCAAGGGCAAAATGTATTCAGAGGCTCTAGCAGCCATCTCCCCAAAAATGTGAGTTTAAACCTGGAGCAATCTAGGTTGGTTATCAATCACGCCAAGAAGCTGTTTGCAGTCCTTTCCAGTCCCTGGAGCTCCTGGGAACCCGCTTTAACCCCACCTCGGGCAGGTCATCCTCTTGGAGGACCCCCAGCTGCAGAGACTCACAGATTTCACACCCGGGGCTGAGCCCTGAAGGCGAAACACTGGGAGTTGGCCTATCCTTCAAGTTTTAGGGGCTCATGGCGGGCAATGATCGATGCCGTCCCTTGGGCCACGGGCCCACCATGCGGACTCCCTGCAATGGCCCCTGTCTATCTCACTGGTTCTCCAGCAATGCAGAACTACAATGTGCATCTTCCTCGTCTCAGAACCGTCTGCTCCAGTAATCATCTGGTGACTTTGCCATCACAAACCTCTGATGGGGGGTTCTGCTCGAGGTACCACAGTGGATCCTGGTAACAAAAGAACACAGAAAGTATTCTGCAGTCCTTTACTGACTTCTAATTTTATAGAATACCCAATGAATGGTATTAAAATGCGGCAAAAAGAAGGTTCCTGGCAAGAAGAAACCGGGGAAGCCACGTGACTAACTCAAAGTATAGTCAGATGACTTATTGCCTTCACACATCAATGACCCTCCATAAATAGCCACTATACAGTGGCCTTTACAGTGGATTTATCAGGCTGCACACAGGTAGCCCCCTGATGGGTTAAATGTCACGAATAGAGTGGGAGGCCTGTTTCTGACCCCATTATGGCTCCTAATGATCCGTTCAACGAGGATTTTATTTAAACTTGCCGCATGCGCGGCGTTTCAAGCAGCCATTACATAGAGTGAAGACATTAGACTTCTGGAGAGTAGTACTGATCACGTACATGGGTACCTGTTTAAAACATTTCTTTGTTTGCTTTAAAATTTCCGCAGTTATACTATCTCTGAGTTTGTTCATGAAATATCGTTAATTGAAAGTACTGCATCTAACAGACGTCTTTTCTCGTCAGTGACTTAAGAAGTGCCCCTGAGGAAACAATAAAGGTGAAAACGCATCATTTCAGCGCGCTTCATGACGTCGGGAAAGAAAAAGCCAGAAAGCAGAGCACCTCTAAGCTAAGCGTTAAGTATTCTATTATAAGCATTTAACCTCTACATTTGAAATATAAAATAATGACTGTATAGTGGCTATTTATGGAGGGCCCATTTGATGGGTGTAGGGCAATACGTCATCTGACTATACTTGAGTTAGTCACTGGCCTGCCCCGGTTTCTACATGAAGACGCTCTCTTGCCGCTTTTAAATACCATTCATTGGCCCGTATTATAAAAATTAAACAAGTCAGTAAAGGATTGCAGGAATACTTTCTGGTTACAGTACCAGAGTATTGACATAGTTTGAACATTTGTGCCTCTGACGACAAACTCAAGAGACCCGCGACTCCATTTTGTGCCTACCACAAAAGAACACAGACTCTCAGGCCCTGGAGGGTATGCAGTTTGCGCAATCAGAACGGCCCAGGACTCATGGGTCATGGCAGTGAAGTCCTATGGCATGATCACACGGCTCGAGGACACCGAGCAGCTCCACCTTGCATCTGGAGGACCTTTCTCCCGCCCCCTACTCTGTCATCGCACTCAGTCGATGTCATCTGCGACAATGCCACCATGGTGGCCGATCTCAACCAACAGGTTGGCGTGAAAGTCGCCATGGGTCACCAGAGAATGGCCACTTCTCATTCCTTGGGCCAAGCGGCACCTGCAATCTCTCTCAGCCAAACACATTGCTGGGGTAAACAATGTTCAAGCCGACTTTCTCAGTCAGCATACCCTGGATCCCAGCGAGTGGGAACTCCATCCAGTGGCCTTCCATCATATCATGAATCTCTGGGGCCAACCCAGGTTCTACCTCATGGCCACTGCTGCAAATGCCAAAGTCCCTGACTTCTTCAGTCGCTGCACAGAATTCAGCTCTCAGGGGATAGAAGCCCTGGCCCAGCATTGGCCAGTGATCTTGTTGCTATATCTGTTTCTAGCGTTGGCCACTGATTGGGAGCTGTCTCCATCACATTGAGTCTCGCCCCGGTCTGGTGGTCCTGTTAGGACCCAACTGGCCCAGGCACCCGTGGTATGCAGACCTTGTTCAGTTGCAAGTGTCTTCTCCCCTACTGCTGGTCTCTCGCTGCAGTCTCCTGGGGGAGGTCCAGTCCTAATGGACAACCCGGCTCCTTACTCGCTTACGGCTTGGCTCTCAAGAGGCAGAGTCTAATCCGTAAAGGCTATTCACTTAAGGTGTTTCAGACTCTGCTTAAAGCACTTGCCCATCCACATCGTTGACTCACGCTTACATATGGCACTTGTTTGAGTCGTGCAGATTCCAGAAATCTTAGTGGTTTCTAAAGGACAGCTTAATAATGGTCTCGCTCTCAGTTCTCTCCGAGTACAAGTAGCAGCCCTAACCTGCTTCAGTGGCCCTATTGCAGGGCATTCACTTGCATCTCACGCAGACATCAGTCATTTCCGGCATGGGGTCCGCATACTGCAGTCTCCACTACGCCCACTTGACCTTTCCCTCATGCTCCAGAGCCTTATGAAGACTCCTTTTGAGCCTCTCTGGCATGTCACTCTCAGAGATCTCTCCTTAAAGACAGTCTTCCTAGTCGCTATCACATCAGCCAGGTATGTGTCGGAACTACAGGCGCTCTCCTGTAAAGAGCCCTTTCTCTTATTCACTTCTGAAGGGGTGTCGCTTCATGTCGTGCCCACCTTCTTATCCAAGGTGGGCCTTTTCATGTGAATCCGACCCTTTACCTTACCCTCCTTTCCGAAGGAACGGGGCTCCATATCTCTGGACAATTTTCAGGCAGTCGATGTCTGGAGAGTTTCTACATTGCTACCTTAAGGTCACGGCTTCCTTTCAGTATTATTTGCTGGACCACGTAAAGGCCTTGTGGCATCCAAGGCTACTATTGCACACTGGATGAAGCACGCCATCGATTCCGCTTTCCATCCTGCATAACAAGCCCATCCCCGTAGGGCTTCATGTGCATTCCATGTGAGCGGCAGGCAGCATCTTGGGAGGAATGCTCGCAAAGTCTCGCCATTGACATTTGTTGGGCAGCCACCTGGTCCTCTCTATCCACCTTCACGCGTCGCTACTGCCTCGACCTCCAGAACTCAGGCCGCGGTGCATTTTGAGGCCAGTGTGGTAACAACGGCTGTATCTTCCCGCCCAGCGGGTGTGTAACTTGGGTACTTCCCACTTGTCTGGACTGGTCTAGCAGGTTGAATTGGAAGGAGAAATTTCACTTACTGTTTATTTCCTTTCCTGGATTCCTGCTAAACCATCCAGGACTCACCCCTCAATGCATTCTCAGCAACATCCTTGGGTCGTCATTCGTTTAATACAGCTTTCAGGAAGGACAGGCGTGATCTCAGTTTCAGGCTCAGAAGTCAGTTTAGCCTGCCTCCTCTTTGTACTTAGTTGCACTTGTTGGTACTCACCGTTCCAGGTTCTCCTGGGGAGTTTTAATGCGTTTTGGTTGACATGGGGCTTCCTCTGTTTTTACATAAGTATACTAAGGGTGACACCTAGGGGAGTCTCTCTATATGCCAGAGCCTGTTTGTTGAAGTTTCTGCACTTTCTCTGTCTCCAACATCTGCTGGCAGGGGAACTTAACCCACTGTTTGGACTGGTCTAGCAGGATTCAAGGAAAGGAAATTAAACGGTAAGTGAAATTTCTCCTTCGTGTTCCCTACCTTGATGCCATTTCATTGCTACGGAAGATACTGTACATAAAGCTTTCCACCAGGATACTTTAATTTTCAGAACTCACAGGATTTCCATCATGTCACTTTTATCCAAGTGTTGCTTTTCTGAAGTCTTAATTTCCCCTATTATCGCTGAAGTTGCTTTTTCCATTTTTCTATCAGGCAGAAGAGACTACTATAATGATTCCACAGTAGAGAGCCTGAAAATAGAAGAGGTTCATCTCAGGGACCAGCTGGAGAGCGGAGAGGAGAATACTGATACCAAGAGGGGCAAGCCAAGAATTCCTTTATAATACAATTCTTGCTTTGTACAGTGGAATATTTCTAAACTTGCGCATAGAGGGTGAACGGTAGGGCGTATCAACAGAAAGGTGTCAGTAAAGACAAAAGTAACCCAAATGCCCTTAAGTACAGAGCAGAGATTCCAAATTACCCCTGCCTACAGATAACCAGATTAATATGAATAAAATACAACTTCTAAAATGCTAGAAGTCTAAAAAATAAGATGGGAGAGTTAGAATATATAGCACTAAATTTAAATTAGATATGATTGGTATCCTCAGAGACCTGGTGGAAGGAGGACAACCAGTGGGGCACTGATACCTGGGTACAAATTATATCACAAAGATAGAGTAGATCAAATTGGTGGAGGGGTTGCACCTCTAGATTAGAGAGGGCATTGAGTCACAAAGGATTAAAATTTTGCAGGAAACAAAATAATTGTAGAATCTCTATGGATTGAAATTCCATGTAAAAAGAGGAAGGCAATGGCAGTGGGGGTCTTCTACCGACCGCTGGCCATAATGAACAAATGGATGATGACATGCTCAAAGACATCAGGGAAGCTAATAAAAATTACAATACAGTAATAATTATGGGTGATTTCAATTACCCTGGTATTGGCTGGGTCAGTGTCACGGCAGGACATGCTAGGGAGATAAAGTTTCTTATGTTCTTATGGAGGATAGCCAATGTAACGCCAGTTTTTGAAAAGAGTTCCAGGGGTGATCCTGGAAACTACAGACTGGAGAGCCTGACATCAGTAGCTGGCAAAATGGTAGAAACCATTATAATGAACAAAATTACTGAGCATGTAGATAGTCACGGTTTAATGGGAGAAAACCAACATGGCTTTAGACAAGGAAAGTCTTGTTTTACTAATTTGTTATGTTTTTTGAAGGTGTGAATAAACAGGTAGATAAAGGTGAGCCTGTTGATATAGTGTATCTGTATTTTCAGAAAGCCTTTGACGAGGTCCCTCATGAGAGGACTCTTGGTGATGTTAAAAAGTCATGGGATAGGAGGTAGTGTACTATTGTGGATCAGTAACTGCTAAAAGATAGAAAGCAGAGTATAGAGCAGAATGGGCAATTTTCTTAATGGAGAAAGGTGAATAGGGATCTGTGCTGGGTCTGCTGCTTTTTGACATATTCGTAAATGACCTGGAAATGGGAATAACAAATGAGGTAGTCAAATTTGCAGAAGACCCAAATTTATTCAAAGTTGTTAAAACCCAAGAAGATTGTGAAAAATTGCAAGAGGACCTTGATAAATTGGAAAACTGGACGTTCAAATGGCAGATGAAATTTAATGTGGACAAGTGCAAAGTTAAGCACCTAGGAAAGAACAACCCAAATTAAGGTTACATGATTTATTTATTTATTTTAAGTCTTTTCTATACCGCACTATTTAAAATCAGATCGGTTTACCGTCAACAACAAATCTGTACATTGCAGGCAGAGCTTGAACTGTACTTACAATTAACAGGTTTCATAACTTGGACTAACCGGGGTAACTATGTACAGGCTGCAGGTCATTTTGTCAGCTTGGTTAAATATCCATATATAATCCAGGCAGTTGAGTTGTAGATGACTGGCGGCGACGAGAGCTGCTTGGCAGCTCCACATTAGGAACCACCACCCGGGAAAAAGATTTAGGTGTCATCGTGGATAACACATTGAAACTCTTCACCCAGTGCGCAGCAGCAGCCAAGAAGGCAAATAGGATGCTAGGAATCATAAGGAAAGGTATGGAGAATAAAACAAAGAATATTATAATGTTTCTGTGTTGTTCCATGGTGTGACTAAACTGTTCATGTAATTGGGTTTAAAAAAGGTTTGGACAAGTTGCTGAAAGAAAGGTCCATAAACCATTATTAAAGAGGACCCAGGTAATCCACTGTTTGCCCCAATACAGGCATTATGGAACATAAGAACAAAAGATATGCCATACTGGGTCAGACCAAGGTCCATCAAGCCCTGTTTCCAACAGTGGTCCATCTAGGTCATACTTACCTAGCAGTTTCCCCAAAAGACAGAGGTTCCACAATGCTTGTATTGGGTCAAGCATTGATATCCTGGGTTCTTTCTTAATAATGGTTTATGGACCGTTCCTCTAGGAACTTGTCCAAACCATTTTTAAACCCGGCTACACTAACAGCTTTTACTACATCCTCTGGTAAACAAATTCCAGTGTTTGATTGCTCGTTGATTTAAAAAATATTTTCTTTTATTAGTATTAAATAGTTTGCTCTGTAGTTTCATTGCATGTCACCTAGTCTTTTTATATTCTGTTAAAGTAAACAATTGATCTACGTTTACCCGTTCCACTCCGTTCATTACTTTATAGACTTCTGTCATATCTCCCCTCAGCTGTCTCTTTTCCAGGTTAAAGAGCCCTAACCTTTTTAGCCTTTCTTCATAGGGGTATCCTTCCATCCCCTTTACCATTTTGGTGGCTCTTCTCTGAACCTTTTCTAATAACGCTATATCCTTTTTAAGATACGGCGACCAGAATTGCACACAATATTCAAGGTGTGGTCTCAGCATGGAACGATATAGAGGCATTATAATATCCTTTGTTTTAATTTTCCTTCCTTTCTTTATGATACCTTGCATTTTATTTGCTCGCTTGGCCGCCGCTGAATACTGGGCGGAGGGTTTTAACATGGTATCCACAATGACGCCAAAATCTTTTTTCCTGGGTGGTGGATCCTAATGTGGAACCTTGCATCGTGTAACCATAGTTTGGGTTGTTCTTCCCTAGGTGCATAACTTTGCAGTTGTCCACATTAAATTTCATCTGCCATTTTGATGCCCAGTCTTCCAATTTATCAAGATCCTCTTGCAATTTTCCACAATCCTCTTGGGTTTTAACAACTTTAAATTGTTTTGTGTCATCTGAAAATTTGATAACTTCACTCGTTATTCCCTTTTCCAGCTCATTTATGAATATGTCAAAAAGCAGCGGACCCAGCACAGATCCCTTTCTCCATTGGAACCTCTATGTCTTTTTGGGAAACTGCTAGGTTACTTGTGACCTGGATTGGCCACTTTTGGAAACAGGATACTGGGCTTGATGGACCTTGGACTGACCCAGTATGGCATTTCTTATGTTCTTATGAATGTAACTAGTCCATCTGTTGCAGAGTCATTTGCACATTCTCAGTGGACTTAAGTGGCTGTAATTAGTGACCCTACTTTCATTTATATCCAATAGGTGATGGATCCAGACGTAACAGTCAGAGAATGGGAATGTTTAATGGGCAGCAGCGGAAGAAATGGAAACAGAGAGATCCCTCCAGAACAGATCCTTCAGCTGACTGTGAAAGAGGCTTTATTAGAGTAACAGCACCAAGAGGGGAAAGAAAAAGCTCAAAAAAGAGAGAGACCCAGCACATATACTGAACAAGAGGATAATTTCTACCATTACCCAAATTTTGAACAAAGTAAGAGACTTAATGAAGGAGTGAGACCATTTAATTGTACTGCATGTAAGGAAAGATGTACTGAAAAGTCAAACCTGACAGCAGAAAAACAGTGTCGTAGACAAGACAAGCCATACCAGTGTACAGAAGGTGAAAAATATTTTACACACAGGTCACAGCTTTCAGTTTATCAGAAATTTCTCAAAAAACAGAAGCCATTTGAGTTTTTGATGTGTGATAAAAGTTTCAATCAAAAAGTTAACCTAAGAACTCCTGAAAGAAACACACTGGAGACAAATACTTTAAATGTTCTCAATGTGGTAAATATTTTAAATCAAAATATAACCTAAAAATTCATGAAAGAATACACTCTGGAGAGAAACAATATAACTGTTCTGCATGTGATAAATGCTTTCTATCAAAATCAGATCAGAGAAGGCATGAAAAAATTCATAGTGGGCTGAAACCATTTAAATGTTCTGAATGTGATAAAAGCTTCAATCAAAAAAGGTATCTGCAAAGTCATGAAAAAATACACACTGGAGAAAAACCATATAAGTGTTCTGCATGTGATAAGAGCTTCAGTCAAAAAGGTAGTCTACAACATCATGAAAGAATACACATTGGAGAAAAAACATTTAAATGTTCTGAATGTGATAAGAGCTTCAATCAAAAAGGTAGTCTACAAAGTCATGAAAGAATACACACTGGAGAAAAACCATTTAAGTGTACTGAATGTGATAAGAGCTTCAATCAAAAAGGTAGTCTACAAAGTCATGAAAGAATACACACTGGAGAAAAACCATTTAAGTGTTCTGCATGTGATAAGAGATTCACTCAAAAACGTAGTCTACAAAGTCATGAAAAAATACACACTGGAGAAAAACCATTTAAGTGTACTGAATGTGATAAGAGCTTCAATCTAAAAAAGGAATTAATGAAAGAATACACACTGGAGAAAAACCATTTAAGTGTTCTGAATGTGATAAATGCTTTCTATCAAAATCAGATCAGAGAAGGCATGAAAAAATTCATAGTGGGCTGAAACCATTTAAATGTTCTGAATGTTATAAAAGCTTCAATCAAAAAAGATATCTACAAAACAATGAAAGAATACACACTGGGGAAAAACCATTTGAGTGTTCTGAATGTGATAAGAGCTTCAATCAAAAAGGTAGTCTACAAAGTCATGAAAGAATACACACTGGAGAAAAACCATTTAAGTGTACTGAATGTGATAAGAGCTTCAATCAAAAAGGTAGTCTACAAAGTCATGAAAGAATACACACTGGAGAAAAACCATTTAAGTGTACTGAATGTGATAAGAGCTTCAATCAAAAAGGTAGTCTACAAAGTCATGAAAGAATACACACTGTAGAAAAAACATTTAAGTGTTCTGCATGTGATAAGAGATTCACTCAAAAACGTAGTCTACAAAGTCATGAAAAATACACACTGGAGAAAAACCATTTAAGTGTACTGAATGTGATAAGAGCTTCAATCTAAAAAAGGAATTAATGAAAGAATACACACTGGAGAAAAACCATTTAAGTGTTCTGAATGTGATAAATGCTTTATATCAAAATTAAATCAGAGAAGGCATGAAAAAATTCATACTGTACTGAAACCATTTATATTTTCTGACTTATAAAAACTTCAATCAAAAAAGTAGTCTACAAATGCATGAGAAAATGCACACTGGGGAGAAACAATTTAACTGTTCTGACTGACATAAAAGCTTCAAGCGAAAAGGTAATCTAAAATTGCATGAAAAATACATACTGGAAAAAAATTACCCATGCCCGTTACATCTTATGAAATCCAGAAAGAAGCTTTCTTTGGCACGATGCAAATACTTGGCCAAGCATTAGCAGTACATTTAAGAGATTGAGATCACACTCCACACATCCTGGCTGAGAAGTGAGATTCATGACTGATGGTATGTGCAGAACTAACCCATTTGGAGAAACTGCTCTAAGAAAAAAATATTTAAATGTTCACAATGTGATGAAAGGTTTGCTAACAAAGCTAACCTAAGAATTCATAAATGAATACACACTGGAGAAAAGACATCTAAATGTTCTCAATGTGTTAAAAGCTTTACTTATAAAACTGGCCTAAAAATTCATGAAAGAGTGCACTCTGGAGAGAAATGAGTTGTGATCTGAATGTGATAATTTTTTTATATATGAAAATCAGACCAAAGAAAGTGTGAAATAATTCATTGTGGACTGGGACAAGTTAAATACTCTGATTGTGATAAAAGTTTCAGTCAAAAAAGTAATCTGCAAATGCATGAAAGAATACCCACTGGAGATCTTACTCCACACACCTTGTCTTAGAAGTGAGGTTCATGACTGTCATGGTATGCGCAAAACTAATAATTAACAATGCAAATAACCTGTGAATATTGTTTCCTGAAATGATTTTTTTTCTAATTTTTCTTTCACCCCAATGATGACGCCAAATACAATTTCAAGAAAATAAATTGAAAAACCTTATAAAAAAGAAGGGGATATGACATCAGTTCTGAGCCTTAAAATTAGGACCCTTTGTTTGGTTCTAGGTCACTCATCCTCATAGGTCATAAAAACCCCTTCACTATAACTTGTATGCTTTCAATAAAATCAAATATCATCAATGCATCAAACAATTTTAAAACTTATCTTCACAGCTGAACTAGTAGCGGTAAACTCAACATGGCCACATTGCGCAAGGAAGCCGCTTCAGGAGTGTAACCAAAAGATTTAAAAAAATATAGAAAAGCTGTCATCATCCTTTCTTAATACTAAAAAAAGTACGTGTAGAAAGACCTTTGAAAATTAATATTAAACATCAAAAGTCTACTCCTACAGGCCGATATCAAGTATACCACTGCTTGCCAAAATAATCTAAAAAGTTGTACTACATCAAATTCGACACCACATTGATACCGAAGCACCACTGGACCCAGCCCAACATGGATTCAGGGAAGCACATGGTGTCAAAACCCTCCTCGCCACCCTCTTCAAAACCTTAATCTCAGGAATCAGCAATGTCCGTCAGGGCTTTGCCCTCATCTTTTTGGATATCGCAGCAGCCTTCGACTCTGTGAGCCATGAGATACTCATAGAACGGCTCGAGGAAAAGGGTCTATGAGGCACTGCCTTAAATTGGTGCAAATCCTACCTGTCCAACAGATGGCAACATGTGAGGACTGACACCACAACCTCAGAACCATTCCTACAAAAACAGGGTGTGCCCCAGGGATCATCACTATCGGCATTAATGTTTAATATTTACATGCAGCCTTTCTGTGATTTGATCTGCTCGTTCAATGTCCACTGTCCAGCTTACGCAGATGATATCCTTCTATACATGCCATTTTCAACTGACCACCAAGACTTCTCCCCGCTAACAAGATGTTTCAATGCAGTTGTGAACTGACTGCACACACAAAATCTTTGGATCAACCACAACAAGACAGAGGTTCTCTTCATCACGAGGAACCAAGAATTCACCCCGCCCCCAGCCTCACTAAAAGTCAAGAATGCAGAATTGATAACCAAATCCACAATTCGATACCTTGGTATCACATTGGACCAAAGGCTGGACATGAAAACGCACATAAAAAACACCGTAAAAACAGAGTAGTTACTCACCTGTAACAGGTGTTCTCCAGGAGAAGCAGGAATCAGTCCTCACATATGGGTGACGTCGACGGAGCCCCCATTTGGAGCATTTCCCCAGCTTTCAAAGAAAGCCTTTGGGAATGCAGGCACGCATGCGCGGTCCCCTTCCCGCCCAAAGGTGCCATCTTGCTCAGTCAGATGACATAGCTAAAAGACAGCACGAAAAATATAATGAACTATATACAACTGCAACTCCAAGGGGAGGAGGGAGGGTCATGAGGACTGATTCCTGCTGCTCCTGGAGAACACTCATTACAGGTGAGTAACTACTCTTTCTCCAGGACCAAGCAGGAAGTCAGTCCTCACATATGGGTGACTCCCTAGCTCTGGGCTACCAGGAACCCAGGCTGAAAAATAGAGCTCCCTCTAGAGCCTCAGCCACAGTGAGAGAATCTTCTCTGAGACCACACCTGAACGGTAGCCCAACACCAGTGCCGGAGGGTAGGAGTTGCCTAAACCTCGAAGAGATTACGGAGTACCACTTGCCCGAAAGCACTGTCCCTACGGGACTCCCTCTCGAGGCAGTAGTGGTCCGCAAAGGTCTGGCTTGAAGACCAAGTAGTGGCCCGGCAGATGTCTGCCTACGGAACAGAGCGGAAGTGAGCTACTGATGCGGCCTTCGCTCTAACTCGGTGGGCCGTGATTCGACCCTCCAGGGAGAGGCCGGCTGCTCTGTATGCTCAGGCGATACAGTCTGCCACCCAGATGGACAACGTATGCTTAGTGACAGGCAACCCCAATTTATTAGGGTCAAAGGAAATGAAGAGCTAAGAAGCCCTTCTATGCCCCTGCATACATTCTAGGTAAAAGGACAACGCCCTTCTACAATCCAGGGTATGCAAGGACAGTTTCTGCCCTACTGGCGTGCGGCCTGGGAAAAAACATCGGAAGTACCACCTCCTGGTTGAGGTGGAAGGAGGACACTACCTTTGGAAGGAATTTAGGATGAGTCCTCAAGATTACCCTGTTCTTATAGAACCTGGTATATGGCCTATCCGAGACCAGGGCCTGAAGCTCACTCACACGCCTAGTTGAGGTGAGTGCCACGAGAAACAACACTTTCCAGGATAGGAAACGTAAGTGGCAGGTAGCCATCGGCTCAAAAGGTGGGCGAGTCAGTTGCTGCAAGACCACATTGAGATCCCACTCAGTGGCCGGTGGACGATAGGAGGCTTGAGCAGAAGCAGGCCTCTGAGGAAGCGAGACACCAGAGGGTGGCCCGAAAGGGATTGTCCATCCACCGACGAGTGGTGAGCTGAGAGGGCACTGAGGTGGACCCGGACAGAGTTGGACTGAAGTCCCAGGTTGGGCAGGTGCAGCAGGTATTGCAGTACCACCGAGACTGAGCAGGAGAAGGGATCCTCCTGTTGAGAACACCAAGTGAAAAACCGACGCCACTTCAGAGCATAGGCCTTCCGAGTGGAATGCTTCCTGGAGGCCAACACCACCTCTTCAACCTCCTTAGGCAGGAGCAAGGGAGCAAGGACTACCCTTTCAGCAGCCAGGCCATCAAATTGAGGGATTTGAGGTTGGGATGCAAGAGGGACCCCCTGATCTTGAGTCAGAAGGTTGGGTTGCAGTCCCAGAGGCAGTGGAGCATCCACTGCCATCTGCAGAAGAAGAGGGAACCACGGTTGCCTGGGCCACCTGGGGGCTATCAGGATCACTGTGGCTCGGTCCTGCTGGATTTTGAATAGAGTCCGGGCCACCAGAGGTGTGGGAGGAAACTCATACAGCAGGCCCTCTGACCAAGGGATCAGGAATGCATCTGCCGCTGCCCTCAGAGGATGCGGCTGTCTGGAACAGAAGTTGGGTAGTTGCCTGTTCAGCGGACTGGCAAAAAGATCCATGGTTGGAAGTCCTCACTTCAGAAAGATCTGTTGGACTACCCGAGGATCCAACTTCCACTCGTGAGGCTGCAGGAGTCTGCTTACCCTGTCTGCCAGGTAGTTTTCCTGACCTGGGAGGTATACCATCCTGAGGGTCATGCCCTGATCGATAGCCCAGGAGCAGAGAGCTTGTGCTTCCAGGCACAGGAGTCTTGATCCTGTGCCTCCTTGCTTGTTCACATAGAACATAGCCACCTGGTTGTCCGTCTGAATTAGGACAGACTGGTGAGAGAGGACCGGAGAGAAGGTCCGTAAGGCTAGTCGAATGGCTCTCAATTCCAACAGGTTGATCTGCTGGGCGGCCCCCATGGAGACCACAGGCCTTGGGTGCAGGTTTCCTGGCAATGTGCCCCCCAGCCTTGCAGGGAAGCATCGGTTGTCAGTACCTGAGTGTGTGGGGAGGCCCGAAAAGGAAGTCCCTCAACCAGGTTTGGGAGATGCCTCCACCAGCGTAAGGAGTTCACTAAGAGTTTGGACACCTTTATCCTGTCCGACAACTTCCCTGCGGCCTGTACCCACTGTGCTCTGAGGCACCACTGAGCTGGCCTCATGTGCAGATGGGCATTTGGGGTGACATGCACTGTAGAAGCCATGTGACCTAAAAGCCGGAGGAAGTGTCTGGCAGAGACCTGAGAGTTCACTTGAAACTGGTCGGCCAACTTCATTAGCCTGTGAGCTCTGTCCACAGGCAAATAGGCCTTTGCATGGATGGTATCCAACCTTGCTCCTATGAACTCCACGTCCTGTGAGGGGACCAAAGTGGACTTTGGGAAGTTTATAACGAACCCCAGGTGCTGAAGCAGGGATATGGTTCGGAAGGTGGCCTGCCTGGCCTCCTGTGGAGACTGGCCCCTGATAAGCCAGTCGTCCAGGTAAGGGAATACAAAGACCCCCTGGTTTCTGAGGTAGGCCGCAACCACCGCCAGGCATTTTGTAAAAACCCTGGGGGCGGAGGTGAGACCAAAGGGAAGCACTCTGTACTGGAAGTGGTTCCCTCCCACCACAAATCTGAGGTATTGTCTGTGACTTGGATGGATGAAGATATGAGTATAAGCATCCTTCAGGTCTAAGGAGCATAGCCGATCTCCCTGCTGGAGGTAGGGCAGCAAGATTCCAAGGGTAGGCATCTTGAACTTTTCCCTCTCCAGAAACTTGTTCAGATTTCTCAGGTCCAGGATAGGTCTGAGGCCTCCTGTTCTCTTTGGTACCAGGAAGTACCTGGAGTAGAAGCCTTGCCCTTCCAGGTGGTGGGGCACCGATTCCACCGCCTGGTCCTGTAGTAGACCTTTCAACTCCTGAAGGAGTAAGTTTCTGTGCAAAGGGGGTCTTGGAGGCTCGCCTGGAAAGTAGGAGGGGGGTATCTGGGTGAAGTGGAGCAGATAGCCACTTTTGATGATGCTTAACACCCAAGTGTTCCCTGTGATGGCTGGCCACTTGTCTGCGTACAGGGTCAGCCGACCTCCTGTGCCCTGGAGAGGAGGAGAGGCTATGCTGGCATAGTCAAAAAAACCCTCCCTGCTGAGCAGGAGCCGGAGTAGGAGGCTTGGAGGCCTTCTGCCTACAGGGCCCATGCCCCTGCCCCTTGACCTGCTGGCCCTGTTGGAGAGCTACAGAGGCCTGATAGTGAGGTAGGTTTTGTAGGCAGTGGTCTTCCTCAGGTAAAATGTTTTTTTTCCCGAGCCCTTCTTCTTCTGAGAAGGGGCAGAGGTTTTCCTGGACAGCCTTGTCCGGGTAAGAGTCTCGGTCTCGAGTTCTGCAGCCTTTTCAGCCATGAGCTTGCCAAAGAGGTTTTCACCTCGGCAAGGGACATCGACCAACTTGTCCTGCACCCATGGCTCGAGGTCTGAGGATTGTAGCCAGGCCTGACGGCGTGCACCGATGCCGGCCCCTGCTACCAGGGCCGAAGCCTCGGATCCATCATAGGCTGCTCGAGAGATAAACTTCGAGCACTCTCGAATACCTGAAGACAAGGCCTTGAATCTCTGCAAAGGTTCCTCGGACAGACCAGCAGAGAACCCGGCAATCTCCTTTGCCAGGTCTCGAAGGTACATGCCCATGTACAGCTGGTAGGTCTGGACGCGGCAAGCAAGCATAGAACCCTGGAAGCGCTTTCTACCGAGGGCATCCAGGTTTTGGGCTTCCCTGCCGGGAGGCACTGAGGAGTGCATCTTCTGACACTTCAGGCGATGCATGGCCGATTCCACAACCATGGAGTTGTGCGGTAGCTGTGCCTTTTGGAACCCGGGGCTCTTGCGGACTCGATAAATGGAATCGACCCGCTTGCTTAGAACCGGCATCGAGGCCGGAGTCTCCCACGTGCGGAAGAGTAACCGCTCCAGCATCGGAGGAACCGGGACAGTAAAGGCCTCCTTGGGAGGAGAGTCATACTGCAGAGCCTCGAGCTCCTTGGCTCGAGGCTCCTCCTTGGGATCCACAGGGAAGGCCAAGGCTTTGGCCATGTCCCGTACGAAATCCGAGAACCTGGTATCCTCCGGGGTGAAGGGACAATTGGAATAAAAGGACTGAATGCTCAGGTCTGCTTAGACTTAGGTCTGCTTTATATGTCTGCTTTATATGACTGCATCCTTTCTAGAATCACACACAGGATATGTTTGTTTATTTGAATTTGATATACCGCTCAGACCAAAAGTTATTAGAGCGGTTTACAATACTACATCATTTAAGGAAATAAGAAAAGAACGCCATTATAAGATAGGACAGAGTAGAGGACAGAAACAGTCAAACAGATAAGAGAAGGAGAAGGACACGGAACAGCAAGTTACCCTGATATATAAGCAGGACATCAATATAGACTCCAGAAACAGATGCCACGGACCAATGCCAAAGGGCCCTCTGGCGCGGACGCGCCCTGGCAACAGCGGATCTTAAGCCGTTGGGCCTGGCTGCTGATTGGTGGGCTCGGGGAGGAAGGGGATGGATGGCACAGAAGACAAGAAGACAATACATGTGGGCTATAGGAGAGTATATGCTCGCCATAAGAGAGTATATGCGGCCTATTATAACAACCTGGGAAAAACCATATTTTGTACAGGAGTGTGCAAGGATTTGGGCCCAGCAATACAGGCCCAGCTAGGAATTCAAAGAATTCAAACTAATGAGCACAAATACTCTTGCCCTGAAGGTTTCAATTAGTGCCAGGAGATGGAAAAATACAGGAAGGGGCAGAGGTCACAAGTCATGCATAGATAAGCAGACCTTGATAAGCAGATCCAGATGTATAAACATAAGAGGGTCCTGGGAAAGAGCTTTGCAGGAAGCCTGCAAACACCTAAGAATTTATGCTGAATTTGCTGAAACTATTTAGAATTTGAAGCAGAGAGGTATATATATAAGACAGCAATTTTAGAGGGTCTTGGGGCAATTCTTTTCTCCCCTTGCAGAGAGAAGGCTGCCCCGCTGTCCCTCAGACAGGTACTTGCTATCTGCATCTATAACCATTTGTTTGCTGTGCCAAATAAAGAATTTCTTTGTAGCTGAGCAACTATTGTCTGAACTGTTTATTGGTAATTAGTAATATTTGGGGAGACTTTGTAGGTGGACCCGGCCTACAATTGGTGCCCAAACAGGGACTTGAGGGGCCCTAGAGGGACCCAGGGACCTGAGCAATAGGCTCCTAAATTCTTTTTATCCAAATTGTCCAAAGATACCTCTGGCTGACGTGATCGATCAGCCAGGGATGAGAATTCCCACTGTCCTCCAAATTATACACAGTGGATGAGGATTCCCTTGGGGTTATAGGACTCCGAGGACGGGTTACCATCAATGAGAGAAAAAGGATAGCATTCCAGTACGAATGAGAGATTTGGATTTCCCTAGGAAGACTCCAGTGGGTGAGTATATTGTGTTTCCTGTCTACAAACAAGGATGGAAGATTTACCCAGGTTTGATTGGTGGGTGAGTACTAAATTTAAGCATATGCATATGTATTTTTTATGTAATTAATATTTTTGTTGTGTAGAAAACTGTTAGAGTGTCTTTGTATTTAGTTGCAACATTAGGGAAAGATTAGGGAAAGGAAGTTTGCCCTGACATTAGGTCTTTATATCTCCAGGATTGATTGGTGTATGCGTGTGGGTTTGGACGAAGCGTAAGGATTGTGCTTGTCTGTGTGAGTCCCGGATAAGTAACTTCTCACCTCTGTAAATAAAGTGGTTTGAATTTTCCATCTGTAAAAGCGAAGTTACCCCCCCCCCCCTCTGTAAATAAAGAGGGTTCTGCCCCTGTTCCCAAAGCCATTTTGGCTGTCTCCCATTAGGCCATAACTATCTACATGCTGAGTAATTTTGTTCTTTATGATAGTTTCTACCATTTTTTCCTGGTACTGACGTCAGGCTCACCGGTCTGTAGTTTCCCGGTTCACCCATGGAACCCTTTTTAAAAATTGACATTACAATGGCGATCCTCCAATCTTCAGGTATTACAGATTTATTTATTTATTTATTTAGTAAACATTTGTATACCGCTACTTCCTACGATCAGTAGCGGTTTACTTTACAGAATCATAATGTATCGTACAATACAGTGAATTTTTAAGATACACATTTCCATTGAGCAATGATTTACATAAACAGGAAATAGCAATTAGATTCATTATACATTGGATTGGGGCTAACAAATCAAAATATACAATTGATTGTAGGCGCGTGGGTGGGGCCAAAAATATACAAATATACAAGATTACATACCAGTACTCTAAATGCCGTCGTGGCAGGCAGAAACCTTCTAGTTGAAGTAAGGTGTCGCAACTTAGGTCAGGTTGTAGTGAGCCTGAAATAAGTGGGTTTTCAGTTTCCTTCTAAATTCACTCAAATTATTTGTCAATCGCAACTCGTGAGGGAGTTGGTTCCAGTGGATTGGTGCTGTATATGAGAATGCTCTATTGCTTGTTTCTGCTTTGACAGTTCTTATGCTGATCGGAACACAGAGAGTGTTGAGATTTATGGTTCTTCTGTTCCTGTTGTGTGGTTGGATAGTGATTAGGTTATCGAGGTAGGATGGTGCAATGTTGTGAATGAGTTTAAAAGTTGTTATGAGAAGTTCGAAAATGATGCGGGCGGCCACCGGGAGCCAATGCAGTTCCATTAGCACTGGAGTAATGTGATCGGTGACGCTTTTTTCCATGATGACTCTTGCGGCAACATTTTGAGCCATTTGCAAGATATTTAGGGTGTTCTTCAGAAGCCCTTGCAGAATGGCGTTGCAGTAGTCTAGGTGGGGAATGATGAGAGCTTGCGCAACAGACCTGAAGTCAGATTTCTCGAGGATATTGCGAAGTGGTTGAAGAACTTTCAATTTGTGAAAAATGGCTCGGTTAATTGTTCGGAGGTGTTTATCCATCCTAAGGTTGCTGTCCAGTAAGACCCCTAGATATTTTATTGCAGGCTTCGTATGATATATGTTTTTGTTAAGGGTGACTGTGGTGGGCGGGATGAAATTGGTTTTCTTGGAGATAAACATGACTTCTGTTTTCTTGTGGTTTATTGACATGTTGTTTTGTTGAAGCCATGTTTGGAGCATGTCTAGGCATTCTTCCAGTGGAGTGAAATCCGGTTGTGTTATGTCAAGGTGCGTATACAGCATCACATCGTCAGCATAGATGTGGTAATTGATGTTGCGCTTCTGAAAGATCTCGCAGACCGGTTTTATATACAAATTGAATAGGAGAGATGATCGGGCGGACCCTTGAGGAATCCCCTGGGTTTGGGGGAAGGCATCGGCTTTATCGCCGTTGAATTGCACTTGTTGCATCCTATTGGATATGTATGATGCAAACCACTTTAAGGGGGTCCCTGTTATACCTATGGATGCAAGGCGGTTTAAGAGGGTGCCGTGGTGTACTGTATCAAATGCAGCTGAAATGTCAATAAATATTAGTATGAACATAACATTTTTGTTTTCAAGACCCCTGAGGAGGTTGTCAAGGAGTGCCAGCAGTAGGGTTTCTACTCCGTGATGCTGATGAAACCCATATTGATGCATATCTAAGGCTTTCCTATCATCGATGTGGTCCTGCAGCTGCTGCTGAACCGCTTTTACGATTGTTTTAGCTATTGTTTTAGCAGATGATTTTAATGATAGTTCACAGATTACTAATAGCAGGTCTGCAATCTCATATTTCAGTTCTTTCAACACCCTTGGATGTATACCATCCGGTCCAGGTGATTTGCTACTCTTGAGTTTATCAAATAGTTGTAATACATCTTCCCATTATAGCAATATTTCTTTCAATTCCTCTGCAGTATTACCTTTAAATACCACTTCAGTTATGGATAACATCCCTACATCTTCCTCAGTAAAGACCGAAGCAAAGAATTTATTTATTTATATTCTCTTATATACCGCGCTATTCTGCATCAGTGTGGTTTACATTGAACAAACTGAAATTACATTGAACAGGGCATTATAACTTGGAGATAACTATTTTACAGGGAACATGGGCTATGGAGGGTTAAGTGGCTTGCCCAAGACCACAAGGAGCACCTGTGGGACTAGAAACCCCAGTCCTTCCGGCCCAAGATTGCTGTTCTCTAGTGGGATTTGAACCCTCAACCTTCTGGCCTGAAGTACCTTGCCACAACCACTAGGCCACTCCTCCACTCCATTCAGTCTCTCTGCTATAGCCTTGTCTCCTCTTACTGACCGTTTTACCCCTCTATCATCTAATGGTCCAACTGACGCTCAGGTTTTTTTGCTACAAATGTACTTGAAAAAGTGTTTATTATGCATTTTTGCTTCTACAGCAAGTTTCTTCTCAAATTCTCTTTGCCTGCCTTATCAGTGCCTTGCATTTAACTTGCAGTGCTTGTGCTGTTTTCAGTTTGTCATCTGGCTCTTTTTTCCATTTCCTGAAAGATGCTTTTTTGACAATTGCCTGTCTGACCTCACCTTTAAACCATGCTGGCAGTTTTTAGGACTTCCTTCCACTTTTCTTAAAGCATGGAATACAGCTGATTTGGGCTTCCAAGAAAGTATTTTTAAACACCCAAGCTTGATGTAAGTCTTTGATCTTTGCAACTGCTCCTTTTAGTTTTTTCTTAACTATTTTCCTCATTTTATCATTTCGAAAGTTAGAAGGAAGTACTGTGGATTTACTCACCATCCCTCCTCCATTAATTAAATCAATTGCGATCATGCTATGATCACTATTGCCAAGTGGTCCCAACACCCTTTTCTCTTGCACCAGATCTGATGTTCCACTAAGGGCTAAGTCCAAAATGGCTTCCCCTCTGGTTGGTTCATGAACCAGCTGCTCGAAGAAGCAGTCATTTATTTGATCTAGAAACTTTATCCCCCTCTCATGTCCTGCCGTGATACTGACACAGTCAATACCGGGGTAATTGAAATCACTAATTATTATTACCATTCTGTAACTTTTGTTAGCTTCCCCAATTTCTTTGTACCTTTCATCATCCATTTGTTTATTCTGGCCAGGCGGTCGATAGTACACCCCCACAGCAACTTAAAATTTTTTTGAGCTAGTAACTAAAACAAGCAATGAAAAAATAGCAAAAGCCAATAATGGGGCAATGACTTGCCCATTACATAACTAGTGCAACATCTAGAAACAAGAGCCTGTTATCCTTGTGAAGTCTCCTATGGAAAGTCACAGCCTGTGCTTAGGGTTGTCCGATGTTGTTGCATGTAGACCCAGGTCACTGAAGATGCCGTTTGCACAGATCAGTTGTCGATGCAGTATTTTATGAAGGTATGCAGGGTGGACTGCAGGGAAGACAATTAGCAGGTAAGGTCTAAATTCACCATGTTGTGCACAATATCTTGAGAAATAATTGGAAATATCCCAACTGTATGTCATAATATTTGAATAGGATGTTCAAAGACATACAACAACAAAAAAAAGAGGTCTGTGGAACATAGTTGTAGTAATTTCTGAGTAAAAACTAAAATATGACCTGGACAGGATTAATGGCACCCTTCACTAATATTTGCTTGTGCAATTCTTGACAGCCTCCAAACGTTTCTTGTAGCCATCTATAAGTTTCGTATATCTGTCTGCTGGTAGTTTCTCCCATTCTTCAACTGCAATTTGTTCCAGCTCATAAATGTTTCCAGGATTCCTTTTACCAATGGCAGATTTCATCTCTTTCCAAAGGTTCTTGCTTAGATCGAGATCAGGACTCATTACTAGCCAGTTTTAAACAGTCCATTTGTTCCTTTTTAACCATTCTTTTGTACTTTTGGATGTGTGTTTTGGGTCATTGTTTTGCTAACGGACCCATGACCTTCACCCCAGACCTAGCTTTCTGACACTAGGTAGCACATTTCACTCCAGAGTACCTTGGTAGTCCTCTGACTTCATGATTCCTTTAATATATTCCAGACCTCCAGTTCCTAAGGCAGCAAAATGCTCCAACATATACGTCCTGCCAATTTACATACAAAGTTTGTGATATTCTTCCCTTGGCAGTAAGCCACTATCGGTCTTTATGAAAATATTGATAAGACTGGAAAATCTGCCAATGTTAGGGAGGAGTGGCTCAGTGGTTGGGACAGGTTACCTTAGGCTAGAGGGCCAGGGGTTCAATTCCCACATGGGGACAAGTGACTTTAGGCCAGAGGGACTGGGGTCTCTAGTCCCATGGCCACTCCTTGTGGCCTTGGGCAAGCCACTTAACCTTCTATTGCCTCAGGTACACTTAGGGTTATGTTTACAAAGCAGTCTTACCGTGCGCCCGGCGATGTTATCGGGCGCTAAGGTACCTTAGCGCGCAGCGGTGGAAATGAGCGCTGAGGGTGGAGAAAGGCTCCCGGAGGGAGGAGGAAGGCTCCCCAGGGGCGGAGAGAGAGGGTCAGTGGGAGGAGAGTGGGAGGGGAGAGGCTCCCTGCACACTAACGCTGTGAAATCCGAGGCTGAAAACTAACGCCAGTGAAACCCTGGCGTTAGAGCTGATTTAAAGGGAAAAGAAACCATTTCCGTCAGCAATGTACAGCAACACCAGGGAAACCTACAAAAAGTGATAAGTGTGATACATGTGCACAGGACAAAAGGGCAAATAAACAGTGAAAATGACCAGACAAAAATGTAATAAAAACATAACCAAGCTGGCCAATAGTGATATTAATGTGAAACAGCAGAAAACACTCCCAAGAATGCTCCAAAGAAAAGATATGAATTTTGGAAGGGTCCATGCTCCATCCCCATACAAGGTGAATGATCCCACAGCAAAATAGCACTCATCAGGGTTTTCCCTCTCCATTGGACAGGTTTCCTATGGCGCACACATGTTCCGCAACAGCAGGGCGGGCATGTCGGAATGGGCAACTGGACAGATGCTGGAAAAGGGGACACAGAGGGCTGCAGGCGGCACATGCTGTGGGGCAGCTGGGCCACAGTGCGGACTAGGGTGATGCCTAGGTGGCCCATAGGAATGCTGAAACAGTAGAGCAGACAGACAGCATCAGACGAGAGCCCAACATGGGCACGAGTGTGTTCCCCACAGTGTCACAGGGGATAGTACCCAGCACGTACCCCCAAGGGCACAGAACATTGGCAGGTTGTGCTGGGGGGAAGCGTGGACAGCTATACAGGCACCCCTACCCCAGAAGCCGAACCAAAGACAGCCACCTACCGGCACACTGGATGGCCTGCGACTGCGCACCACCAGCAGAAGGGCAGGTCAGCATGGTGGCAGAGGGGTACTGGTGGTGGAGGGGGCAGTGGCAGCTGCAGCTGCCCGCAGCAGACCATGGCTTAGCCCTGTGTAGGTGGCTGCCATTCACTGCAACAGACAGGCCCTTTCTGATGAACAGTCATGGTATTCCCAGGGAAAGCACTGTTTCTGTGACAACACGGTGGTGCAGTACATACAACCATTGTGTTCAGGAGCAGAAGGTCACAGGTTCAAGTCCCGGCTGTGGTTCCTGCCAACCCAGTACCCATATTTTACCCACCACAAAAACATGGTAATAAAGACAGAACATTTATTGCAGATAACTGTAATATGCCCAAAACGCCTACATCTTACCCTACAGAGCACAGACACCATAAACATGCGCATTACCTAGAGCAGAGTCTCCCAAAAGCAGTCCTGGAGGGCCAAACACCATTCAGCTTCCATGCTGTCTCTAATAAATATGGCTGTGCTGCATTTCTATGCACCGCCCCCATGGTATGCAGATGTATCACATACATAGTCATTAGGGACAGCATGAAAACCTGAATAGTGTCTGGCCCACCAGTACCGGAGTTGGGAACCTCTGCCCTAGAGCAGCGGCCAATAGGGGCAGACACACCCGCACCCACAGGCTCCATTATCCCAAGCCTCCTGGAGAGGCAGGATGTTGGGCCCTGCGTGCATCTCCCAATACTAGCACTTGCATACCTTAGCAATGCCACCCTAGACCTGGGAATACGGTACACATATATCAAAAGGTTGCTATGATTACTGGCAGATAGCAATTCCTAAGTTAAGCACAATCTGCTCATTGAGCTGTATCATACCATCCTCTCTGATGTCTATGGAGTGTGTTCCAGGTCTGGAAAGGAGGGGCTCTTCCGAAGGGATGGGCTTCACCTTAACCGGCATGGAACCAGGCTGCTGGCATTAACCTTTAAAAAGGAGATAGAGCAGCTTTTAAACTAGATAATAGGGGAAAGCCGACAGTCGCCCAAGAGCGCATGGTTCGGAAGAATGTATCCTTGAAGGATACTATCAAAAGCAGAGAGGTTCCTAAAAAGAGTAATGTAGCCCAAATGCCCTCGAGTATGGAGCAGACAGAGCTTAAAGATCCCAAATTACCCATGTCTACCACCAATAGCCAAATTAATATGAATAAATACAGTCTCTAAAATGCTTGTATGCAAATGCTAGAAGTCTAAAAAACAAGATGGGAGAGTTAGAATATATAGCACTAAACGAGAGGTTAGATATGATTGGAATATCAGAGACATGGTGGAAGGAGGACAACCAGTGGGACACTGTGATACCTGGGTACTAACTATATCGTAATGATAGAGCTGATCAAATTGGTGGAGGGGTTGCGCTCTATATTAGAGAGGGCATTGAGTCAGAAAGGATTAAATTTTTGCAGGAAACAAAATTTGCTGTAGAATCTCTATGGATTGAAATTCCATGTAAAAAGGGGAAGGCGATGGCAGTGGGGGTGTACTAGCGACCGCCTGGCCAGAATGAACAAATGGATGATGAAATGCTCAAAGAAATCAAGGAGGCTAACAAAAGTTACAGCGCAGTAATAATAATGGGTGATTTCAATTACTCCGGTATCGACTGGGTCAGTGTCACAGCAGGATATGCTAGGGAGATAAAGTTCCTAGATGAAATAAATGACTGCTTCTTGGAGCAGCTGGTTCATGAACCGACCAGAGGGGAAGCAATATTAGACCTAGTTCTTAGTGGAACACCAGATGTAGTGCAAGAGATAAGGGTGTTGGGGCCCCTTGGCAATAGTGATCTTAGCATGATCTCCTTTGATTTAATTAGTGGAGGAGGGATAGTAATGAAATCCACAGTACTACCTTTTAACTTTCGAAAGGGAGACTATGATAAAATGAGGAAAACAGTTAAGAAAAAACTAAAAGGAGCAGTTGCAAAGGTTAAAGACGTACATCAAGCTTGTGTGTTGTTGAAAAATACTATTTTGGAAGCCCAAGCCAGCTTTATTACACACTTTAAGAAAAGTGGAAGGAAGTCCAAAAAACTGCCAGCATGGTTTAATGGTGAGGTCAGAGAGGCTGTTGTTGCCAAAAAAGCATCTTTCAGGAAATGGAAAAAAAGAGCCAAACGACAAAACCTAGAAACAGCACCAGCACTGGCAAGTCAAATGCAAGGCATTGATAAAGCAGGCAAAGGGAGAATTTGAGAAGAAGCTTTCTGTGGAAGCAAAAACGCGAAATAAAGATTTTTTCAAGTACATTCGCAGCAAAAAACCTGTGAGAGAGTCAGTTGGTCCATTAGATGATAGAGGAGTTAAAGGGGCACTAAGAGGCGACAGGGCGATAGCAGAGAGACTGAATGAATTCTTTGCTTCGGTCTTTACTGAGGAATATATAGGGATGTTACGCATGACTGAAGTGGTATTTAAAGGTGTGAAAGAATTGAAGGAAATATTGATACATCGGGAAGATGTATTACAACTATTAGATAAACTGTAGAGTAGCAAATCACCTGGGCCGGATGGTATACATCCAAGGGTGTTGAAAGAACTGAAATATGAGATTGCAGACCTGCTATTGGTAATCTGTGAACTATCATTAAAATCATCTCTAATACCTGAAGATTGGAGGATCACCAATGTAACACCAATTTTTAAAAAGGGTTCCAGGGATGATCCGGGAAACTACAGACCGGTGAGCCTGACGTCAGTACCGGGAAAAATGGTAGAAACCATCATAAAGAATAAAATTACTCAGCATTTAGATAGTCATGGCCTAATGGGAGACAGCCAACATGGCTTTAGACAAGGAAGATCTTGTCTTACTAATCTGTTATGTTTTTTTGAAGGTGTGAATAAACAGGTGGACAAAGGTGAGTCGGTTGATATAGTGTATCTGAACTTTCAGAAAGCCTTTAACAAGGTCCCTCATCAGAGACTTTTGACAAAACTAAAGAGTCATGGGATAGGAGGCAGTGTACTACTGTGGATCAGGAACTGGTTAAAAGATAGAAAGCAGAGGGTTGGGCTAAATGGCCAATTTTCCCAATGGAGAAAGGTGAATAGTGGTGTACCCCAGGGATCTGTGCTGGGTCCGCTGCTTTTTGACATATTCATAAATGGCCTGGAAAGTGGAATAACGAGTGAGGTTATCAAATTTGCGGATGACGCAAAACTATTTAAAGTTGTTGAAACCCAAGAGGATTGTGGAAAATTGCAAGAGGATCATGATAAATTGGAAGATTGGGCATCAAAATGACATATGAAATTTAATGTGGACAAGTGCAAAGTTATGCACCTAGGGAAGAACAACCCAAACTATGGTAACACGATGCAAGGTTCCACTTTAGGAACCACCACCCAGGAAAAAGATTTAGACGTCATTGTGGATAACATGTTAAAACCCTCGGCCAAATGTGCAGCGGCAGCCAAGAGAGAAAATAGAATGCAAGGTATCAGAAGGAAAGGAATGGAAAATAAAACAAAAGATATTATAATGCCTCTGTATCGTTTCATGGTGAGACCGCACCTTGAATATTGTGTTCAGTTCTGGTCGCCGTATCTTAAAAAGGATATAGCGCTATTAGAAAAGGTTCAGAGAAGAGCCACCAAAATGGTAAAGGGGATGGAAGGATACTCCTATGAAGAAAGGCTAAAAAGGTTAGGGCTCTTTAACCTGGAAAAGAGACGGCTGAGGGGAGATATGATAGAAGTCTATAAATTGATGAATGGAGTGGAATGGGTAAACGTAGATCGATTGTTTATGTTATCAGAATATAGAAAGACTAGGGGACATGAAATGAAGCTACAGGGTAAACTATTTAAGACTAATAAAAGAAAATATTTTTTCACTCAACGTGTAATCAAACTCTGGAATTTGTTACCGGAGGATGTAGTAAAGGCTGTTAGTGTAGCTGGGTTTAAAAAAGGTTTGGGCAAGTTCCTGGAGGAAAAGTCCTTAAACCATTATTAAGAAGGGACCCAGGATATCAATGCTTGACCCAGTACAAGCATTGTGGAACCTGTGTCTTTTGGGGAAACTGCTAGGTACTTATGATCTAGATTGGCCACTGTTGGAAACAGGATACTGGGCTTGATGGACCTTGGTCTGACCCAGTATGGCATATCTTATGTTCTTATAGTGTCTGAAAGTGTTCATCACCCTGGGGAGTGACCCCAACAGTATTGCATACCATAGCCATGCCTGCACCGTGCCCAGGACCTGTGTGGTGGCCAGGGCTGCCAAACACCTCTATAGTTTGCACAATGCTGGCATAGGTGTGGGAGTGTGTGTCTGTCTATCCAGTGTGTGGTGGCTGCCAATGCCTTCCCCAGCCCACACTGCTTGCTCGGGTGCCAGTGTTTGCCTGCCAATGTGCATAATGAGGAGTAGGGCACTGTGGGTATAGCCCGGACAGGGTGGCCTGGCCTGGATGCCTCTGCACAGGACATAGGGCAATGGCTCGGACATTGTAGTGCCCGGCCACAACCTGCACCGACAGGGTGGCCAAAGCATGTCCTGCTGGGAGGTCACTCTCAACCTGACTGAACAGTGACCACTGCATAGCTAGGCTACCCCATAGTACTATGTTGTGTTTCTTTTAAGTGAAATGTATGGGTTCTCTTTTCTGGGGCCAGTCACTGACTTATCTGCTTGGTGGGTGTGCTCATATCCCAAGTCTCTGTGCACACATCTCCTCCAGGAACATGCACTGTGGACTTACTAGCAGACTGTCTGCAGTTATATGTGTATGGCTGAAACACCTTGTAGGGTGCAGCAGCTGGTGACTCACTGTGTGTGCTGCTGGAGAATGTCAGATGGTGGTGGTGGTGGTGGTGGTGGTGGTGGTGGTGGGTGGTGGGTGGTGGGGCAACTGAGAATTTCCAGGCCTACTGTCTGTCTGCCATTGCATGATGGATTTGTACAGCTCTGCATTGGCTGTGCTGTAGGGTGTCTGTTCTGCAGCAGGACTGGGGTTGATGACCCCCCTACCCTCCCGCCACCATTGCAGGGAGGTAGAATGAGGATCTGTTGGTGGGTGTTTCTGTTTCCCACTCTGAGCCACTAGAGGGTGGGGTGGGTGGTGGTACATAATTCTGCCTATGGGTTCAAACACCCCCTATCACCTACATCATGTTACCATGGCACCAACAGAATATGCACTATTCTGGGTGCATTATAGCCCATAAGGGCTAGACTTGATTGACAGATGGACACTAATGTATCCCAGGTATGTCTGCAGGAAATACCTATCACGCACACTGGCACTGATGGGTATCTGTGACATGGCCTATGTCAGCCATGGAAGATGTTGCGGACCTGGTGCTGGCCGCCCCACCTCAGCCTCAGGGTGAGCACAGTACACACACAATGTGATGGTCTGTAGCTACTCTGTGCCACTAATACACACCGTCGGCAACCTGTACCAGGCCGAGGTGCTGTGGGGATGCACAAGGTTGGATCCCCCTACCAGGTAGAGGCGCTGTGAGGTGCATACCCCATCCTGTGATCATCTGTAGACTGCTGATTTGCATGTGCATTGCATCATGGGTACGGGTGGGTTTACCCGACCCTGGTAACCACAGCAGAATGTTTGTGTGGTGACCTGCAGTCCTTCTGTAGCCAGCCAGGGGTTTGCTAATAGCTATAGAGCAGTAGCCCACTGCTTGTGGAGCCAGAGATCATGGGTTTGATATCACAGTGGGGTATTGTCTAATTTTGTTTTAAATCAGTGCTGCCAGCAAAAACACCCTCACAGTGCTGTAACCTGAAGGTGCCTCATAAGGCGCCCCATAAAGTGCCATACAAGGTGCCTTATAAGGCGCCTTATAAGGCGTCCTACAGGGGACATTATAGGGTGGCTCAGCAGACAGGGCACTCTATAATGTGCCCCATGGAGTGTCTAATAGGGTGCCTTATAAGGCACCCTAGGTTAAGACACTGTGAGGGTGCGATTGCTGGCAGCGCTAATGTAAACTAAAGAATAAAATGCTGCACACAGCACTGCCTAAATATGAAGGGTAATGCCTCAGACAGCCTTATAGATTTGGCACACTAGGGGATCAAACTCATGACCCCTGTACTATCAGTCTGTGTATTAACCATTGTGCTACACCTCTGCTGCTATACATGCATGGCAGCTCGCCTGTGTAAGACTAACGTGCGTTAGCCTGGCACGGCTCCCTCAATGGCGCAATAATGTGCACGGCGATAACACGCGATTGCCACGTTTAGACCATAGGACCCACTATTTTTATTGCATCCTGCACATTATGACTGGCCGCACATTAACATGGTGTACTACACATAACCCCTTCTGTAACAGTTTAGGTAGTCATTTCTTTGTGAAAGGGCATAACATACCAGTTAATACAATGCCCTCACAGCTAGTGGTGATGTGTTCAAGACCCCAGTGTACCAACACCAAGATAAATGCATGATAGTTAAACTGTGTTCAGACACATCACTGCAATGTGTGTTGGCAGCTTAGATCTTTATTATATACTGATTGCGCCATCAGTTCCTGTATACCAGCCATGGCACAAGCACGTTGCTAATGTGCAATAATGACGTGCGCTGCACGTGTTGCTTTGTGGTGCGATGCTACACGCGTTGCGGCACGCATGTGCGTGCGTGAACAAGGCAGTGCAGAAAATGGCTACCCGCTTGAGAAAGACAGCTTTTACCAGCCAGGAGCTGAGGCACCTTGCAGGGCTGATCTGCACTAGGCAGACCAAACTCTTTCCTGGATCCTCCAGGCATCAGGACCTGGCCGTGTGCGGAGGGCCTGGGACCGCGTCACCAGGCACTTTAACCGTATGGCAGACTACCCACGTGAGGTAAGTGTGTGGGGACAGGTCAATATATGCATATACACATCCATTGTGTATTGTAGGTGTGCATGCTGCTGTGTGTAGGCATTCTATCCAATTTATGTTTATGAGTTAAATCCACGTGATATACCGCCTATGTATCATATCAAAGTGGCTTGCCCTTTCCCCAGTAGGCTAAGGACATGATTACAGAGCTGAAGATGCCATCCTGGTGTCATGGCAGCTGCTGCTGTTGATGTGTTAAAATAAACCTTAACCCAAGGAGCCCCTAGATCTGCCTAAAGAAGTTTGGTGAACATCATGCTGACATGGTAGGTTCTGCGGTTGCAGGGTCACACATCTGCCCTACCCCAAGGGGTCTTGAGACCTGATCCAAATGCACACTCACTCACCCTGGTAACATGGCTGTGAGTGAGGTTGCAGCTTAAAACATCCTCCCTACCCCCAGGGGTCCTGAGAGCCCATCAAAGTGGGCTGTCACCCACCCTGGTGATATGGGTGTGTGTGCCTGTGCAGTTTAAAACATCCTCCCTATCCCCAGGAGTCCTGAGAGCCCATCAAAGTGGGCTGTCACCCACCCTGGTGATATGGGTGTGTGTGCCTTGGCAGTTTAAAACATCCTCCCTATCCCCAGGAATCCTGAGGGCCCATCAAAGTGGGTTCTCAGTCACCCTGGTGATATGGTGTATGCTGCTGTTGCTTTGTTATCTTCCACCCTACCCCCAGGGGTCCTGAGAGCCCATCAAAGTGGACTGTCAATCACCCTGGAGATATGGTGTATGCTGCTGATGATATCATATAATCTACCTTATCCCCAGGAGTACGGAGACCAACTGAAAGTGTCCTGTTAGTCACCCTGCTGATATGGTGTATGTTGCAGATGATGTGTGCTAAGACACTCTGCCCCCAGGGGGCCTGAGACCTGTTTGCAAAGGTGGGTATGGCATCCAGATATTGTGGTAGGTGATGCTGTGTTTGGACACGCATTTGCCCTATTCCACTGAGGCCCAGGCCTCATGACACATCTCATTTCTGTATCCTGATTGTATGGTAGGTGCAGCTGTGGATGTGCTGTAAAGCAGCCCACCCCCGGGAGCCATGAGACCTGATTAAGAAGGTGTGAAGCACATCCATATGTCATTGTTGTGTACCCAGTTTGTGGTCACATATCTGGTCACTCCCCAGGAGGGCCGTAACAGATTGCATAGGAACATTATAGATGCTGGTGTAAGAGTACAAATCTCACACTGCCCACTCCACAAACTCAAGAAGTTATGTTTCAAATCTTTCCATATTCAGTATCTGGGACAATCTGAGTATATATATCTATGTTCATTATATGTTTGTAAAGACACAATACTGCACTGAAGGTCTCAGTAACCATGGACCGACAACATGCATACCACAGACTAAACTGTCTTAATGCACATGGCCGTATAACAGCAATGACCTTCCGTGCACATCCCGACAAGACATCCAAACACAATCAATGGGACAGCACTTAACTACCCAAACTATGCTTTGTGGCCCAAAGGGTGGCTGTCCTGCCTCACATTCCCCGACGCATCAACTCAGAACACAGGAACATATTTGCAAGCAGTCCTGCGTCACCAGGGGTAAAGAAACTGTCCATCTAAACATATGACCAACATGAATCACACAATCTGTTTAAATGAACAGCACAATCCAGAACACCCAACGCATGCCCCGTACCCACCCCTATTCAACATTAGCAAGGCAAAGAGCCAGGGAATTGTGGATGTCATATTGGGTATATCTCCTGTTGGACAGGTGCTTTTCCCCTGATGAAGCAAGGATGTATGTTAAACGCCTCTGGGCTCTGCGGTGATGTGTCATGGAATGGGAAGCAGCACGGCCACCCTTAGAGGCGCAAATAATGTTTCTGAAGGTTAAGTGCTGTCGCAATGATTGTGTTTGGGTGGCTTGGTGGGATCTGCACTGAAGGTCATTGACGTTATAAGGGCTAGTGCATTATGACAGTTTAGTCTGCTGTATGCATGATGTGAGCCGCAGGCTACGGAGACCTTCTGTGCAGTAATGTAAAAAAAAATAGCTGCACGCTGCCGGGAGTCCCTCTCTGCCATCGAACACCTCAGAGCACCATCGGAAACCAGCAGATTACCTGAGAGAGGTCAGAGCATGTTTTTGCCCCTCCTGCAGCTCCCCCAGCCCAATCGGGGCCTCACAGCACAAGATAAAAATAGCTGCACGCTGCCGGGAGTCCCTCTCTGCCATCGGACACCTCAGAGCACCATCGGAAACCAGCGGATTACACAGATCTGTGACTAAAAAGCTGTTTGATTATTTTCATCTAATTTCCATGTATTTTGGTGTGCTGAAAACAAATAAAGTATTGAAAAAACTCCTAGACATCATGATTTGCCACAACATGCAAAATTGTCTTCAAATTTATCAATTTTTTTCAAATTACTATTAATTAATTCAAATTACTATAATTAATTCACATAAGTGCATTTAAGATATAAAATGCCAAAAAAAACCTTAAAGGGGTTGTCCGAGTTATGTAAAAAAAAAAAATATAGCACTGTAAATATGATGGTCAGCAATATATACATAAGCTAAGCAAGTTTTAAGTCCGTGCTTCTAATGGAAGAAGGGGGTTAATCTTTCCTGAAGAATCCAGTGGGAGGGAGACACAGGGCAGATAGCAGCAGCTCCAGTCAGTGCAGGGGGGCGTGGCCAGCACTGTGACGTCTCGTGTACAGACACAGAGCTGCTCTCTACTGCATGCCACACTTGTGCACGAATCATCATCAGGTTCTTGGTTCTAGGCTATTCACACTTTTTCACCGCAATTCGTGTTAGCTCGTCATTCTTCAATTGTTATGTTATGGCTCCGTGAAAGTGTATTAATTCGCCAGACAGTTTCTTTTTCATCTGTGGTGAATATACAGTGTTGAAGCAACAGCAAAATATTACAGACTTTGTGAAAAAAGTATACTTTGCATACTTTGGACTAAAAATTGGAGATCAAGATAAAGTCTGGGCGCCTCATAAAGTGTGCAAACGGTGTGTTGAGGACCTCCGAAACTGGTTCAAGGGTAAGAAAAAATCTTTCCGTTATGGGATTCCTATGGCATAGCGAGAGCAAAAGAACCATAGTGACGACTGTTACTTTTGTTCATGCGATGTGAAAGGGTTTAATTCCAAATGGAAGCATTCTATTTCATAGCCCAATCTTCACTCGGCAATTCGTCCCATCCCTCATGGCACAGATATACCAGTACCCAAGCCCCCTGCTACCTTGGAAGAGATACCTAGCTCCGATGAAGGTGAAGTCATACCTGAACCAGATGACGAATCAAGTTCTGACTTTGAAGATGATACAAGACCAAAATTGTTTTCTCAGGAGGAGATGAATGATTTGGTAAGAGACTTGAATCTTCCCAAAGATGCCGCTGAGTTACTCGGATCAAGGCTGAAAAGCAGGAATTTATGGTTGCCAGTAGTGTCATCTTCATGGTTCAGACATCGTGGAAAGGAGTTCGTTCCTTCCTTCGCCCAGGAAGACAAGTTGGTTTATTGCATTGATGTCGAAGGTCTGATGGGTCAATTTAAAATCCAATATGATTCAGAGCAGTAGCGTCTTTTTATAGATTCTTCAAAAAGAAGTCTCAAAGCAGTTTTACTCCACAACGGTTTTTACGCTTCCATACCTGTAGGTCATTCCATACACTTGAAGGAAACCTACGAGAACTTGGAATTGGTTCTTCGTAAACTTAAATATGAAGACCATGGTTGGCAAGTGTGTTGGGACTTGAAGGTCTTGTGCATGCTGCTCGGGCAACAAGCTGGGTATACCAAATATCCTTGTTTTCTGTGTCTATGGGACAGTCGAGACTGACAAAATCACTGGACCAAGAAGAGTTGGCAGCCGAGGGTGCTAACAGTAGGTGAAAAAAATGTCCTCCGAGAAACTTTGGTACCTTCCCATAAAGTTCTTCTACCACCTCTCCACATAAAATTGGGATTGATGAAGCAATTCGTAAAATCACTTCCAAGAGATGGAGAATGCTTCAAATACTTGGTCACCAAGTTTCGAGGCCTGTCGGAGACAAAATTGAAGGAAGGTGTGTTTGTCAGACCAGACATTAGAAGGCTTATATTTGATCAAGAGTTTGTCAATACCATGACGGATCCTCAAAAAGAAGGGTGGATTGCATTTAAAGAAGTCATACAGAAATCTTTAGGCAATAACAAAGATCCTCACTACAAAAAGATCGTCGGACAAATGCCGGAAGCATTTCAGGCTTTAGGTTGCCTGATGAGTTTGAAAGTGCATTTCCTCCAGTCCCACCTTGACTACTTTCCTGAAAATTTGGGAGCTGTGAGTGAGGAACAAGGTGAACGATTCCACCAAGACATTAAAGAGATGGAAAGGAGATACCAGGGAAAATGGAGCATTACAATGATGGCAGACTACTGTTGGATGCTTCAGAGAGACATTCCAGATGCTACTCACAAGCGTAAATGCACCAAGAGGAGCCTCACAAGGAAGAAGAATGAAGTTTAGTGTGTGTAGGTGAGCTCATTTCAGTTCAAAAAAGGATTTTCATGAAAATATTGTAATAAAACTTTAATTTTATAAGTCTATTTCCATTTATTTTGAGGTATTGCCTTATTTAACATAGTTACCTAAATTGTCAGGAAACGTGATGTCCTATGACAAAATGGAGGTCATTTTCGGATTCAGTGCACCAAAAAACATAAAGATTACGTGGAATAACCATAACAACTCTCGAAAAATTTTTTTTTGCAGACCTGTGTTACCTGAGAGAGGTCAGAGCACGTTTTTGCCCCTCCTGCAGCTCCCCCAGCCCAATCGGGGCCTCACAGCACAAGATAAAAATAGCTGCACGCTGCCGGGAGTCCCTCTCTGCCATCGGAGACCTCAGAGCACCATCGGAAACCAGCAGATTACCTGAGAGAGGTCAGAGCACGTTTTTGCCCCTCCTGCAGCTCCCCCAGCCCAATCAGGGCCTCACAGCACAAGATAAAAATAGCTGCACGCTGAAGGCGTGCCCACGCCTGGCAGGCCCGCGCCTGAGGGCCTCGCCAGAGGGCCCTTTGGCGTGACCCTTAGGCGGGGACCGAATCTAAGACTCACACCATAAATCTGTAAGTTTCTTTACTTAGTCAGTAATATATATATCTGTTGCTGTTAAATACCAAGTACCAACAATATTCATGCTTAACTATTTAATTCTATTAGATCGTACTCAATCTATTATGGTTACATTTAGTGAGCTGCTCTACTGCAACGCATAAATGCTATAATTTAGCCAACAGATAGCTCAAGAATACTTGGTTGAAACTGCATCCAATTATATTTATTCACTCCTGCAGTTGTCAATTATACAGCCCATAGCTACGTAGTTACCATCCAAACTTATTGTGGTTACAAAAGAACCTTAATTTGCTACACAGCACTGTGAGTTCATTTTATCTGAATCCAAACAAATATCACATTACCCTCTAAGCATAAGTGTGATTCCTTGGATAGCAAAGAATTTCTCTCTCACTAATCTGCAAGCCTTGAAAATGACTCACTCAACCACCTTCTGTCTTACAATATTATGCATCTGCACTATAATACTAGCTTTAACTGTCCTGACTCACAGTCTAAACAACAAAATCTACAGACCAATCCCAATAATACCAAGTATAAACTGATATTATTCCCCTACTAGAACAATTAATATAGGTTATAACACAAAGGCAAACCATTATAGATTAATACATATAAAACCCACTTTACTACCACAAACAAATACACAATACAATATAAAAAAATCAAAACTCCCTTTCATGTATACTAATAAATGCAAGATCAATGAAAAACAAGCTCCCCATTTTTACTGACTTACTAAACGACCTAAAACCAGACATTCTTTGTGTAACCGAAACGTGGCTAGCAGACACTGATCTTGTTTACTTAAGGTGTACATTTGCATGGCCGTTAATAGTGCACCGTGTAATAACACTTATCAATAGGGCACCTGATGTGCTGTGAGCCAATGCACACCTCACTGCCGGCACGCATGCTGCCAGGCACAATCAGGGATGGCCCACACCCCTATATCTGGGCCTCAACACTCATCTCTGAGTCCTGCCACTGGCATTTGCATGCCTAGCATACCCCTGTATATGTACGTCTGTAGTCTGGGTCCCTGTGCTGCAGCATTCCACCATCACCATGGCCCTTGGGAGCACGCAACATGGGCCCAAAGGTGCATATGCACAGTTATCTGCTCACTAGGGTCACTGCAGGGGGGGGGGGAACCCCTTAGCTGTCACACACATGTGAGAGGTGTGGTCCAGGCCAGGTGATGGTTTGGGATCCTCTGCTCACACCCCAAACCCCATTGTCAGGAGCACTGCACTGGTCACATGGCCATGGTGTGTGTATCCCTCAACTCTACCCCAACATGGCCTGCCTGTATGCATCCCAACTCTCTTACTCATTGTGTATCCCCTGGTGTGGTTGCAGTCAGTTGCAAAACCTCCAGCCACCCACACAATGTACACCTTTTTGCTAGCTGTTGTCTCCGTGCTGACGGATGACCTCACCTAATGTGGCTGACCCATCCTGCTTGTCCTAGGAGAGGTACACGTATATGATATCTGTCTCTGGGAGTACTGGTAGATCTGCTGAATGTTGTTGTTTTGGTGCAGACGTGGTTTCCCTGTGTCTGTGCCTCACATCATGTACATGGCGCATGCCCTGTGTGTGGCCCTAAACTAAACCTCTTTCCAAAGCTTCCTCAGATCACAATATGTATTTGACCAATACAGTTTGTGACATGCAAAGGGGATTAATGTGATAGATGTGTTGCCTTGTTTTGATGGACAATTGTACCCAGCACAGGTATCTCACAGACCACCTTCTTGTCCCCACACAGGCATTCGTCAGGACCTGGCAGCTCTACGGGACACAGGTGAGCGCCTCATACAGGAGCTGGTCCATCTGCGGCACAACATACAGGAGAGGCCGTATGGGAGGATGTGTGTGGCCATGGAGGGCATCCAAACTGCACTGGAGAGATTGGCACCACCACCACCACCACCTCCGTCACACGCACCAGAGGACCGGGTAGGGCCAGCTGAGGGGGGAAATATCATGCGGCGGGCCAGACGTGGGAGGCCACGCCGTCGTCAGTAGACCATTAAATATCATGTTGACATTGGATACATCATATGTCTCAGTCCAATGTGTGTCCCATTTATACCGTAGGTTTGTGTGCACATGCATGCTTAGACCATGCCCAGATGAGGTGAGACCAGGCCCGTTGTTGCCGGCGTGTTCAGACTGTCAGGTATTACAGCACACATGCCATTACCTGGCGTTCTGTACATGCAAACAATCTGTTCATTGCCCCTTGGCTGCACAACAGCGATGTACACATAGGCCCAATAGCACATGTCGGCCATCTCCAAGGTAACGTCAACAGTATCTTGACCAGTCCCCGTTCCCATCCCCATCTACTGTGCACATTGGGGGACGATGTGTGGCCATTGGCACTGTCTTTGGCAGGGGTGACATGCATGTCCGGCCCCCCCCATGGCACACATGTGTCAGAGGCACACATGGGTGTCATGCGTATGTACTATGCTGGTGTGCACCAGGGATTTGTGTTGCCACACACCCATCCCTGTGACATGCCTGCTCAGGTGGGAAATATTTTGACCAACATAATCTGTGGCTACCCATGTGCCATTCACATGCACACATGTTTAACACACAGCTACGCATGTGGCGCTAGTACCATTATGATGTCCATGGCTAGGTTACATGTCCAACCAGGTGTACAGCCCTATTCCATGCCTGAGTACATGTTGTGTGTGTGAGGTAAACACTTCACCATGGAGGCAAGGTCATAAACAAAATATTTATTTTAAATAAAAACATACCCTGGGCAACATGCCCAACATACACCAACGCATGTGGTGGGGGTGGGGGGAACACAGCGCAGCAGGGGGCACATAGGGGCGTCACAGGTGCCAGCCGTGGTACCTGTCACGCTCTTCGGCAGGTGGCCATCGGGATGCCAGATACACCACATCAGTGGCCACCTGCCGAACAGCCCCAGTCAGGCACTGCAGTGCGTGGTAAACGACATGGATGTCGCATCGCACGTCATCCAGGGCCACAAACACATTATGCATACACCTATCAGCACACAGACACACAGGGGCTGTGGTCTGTGTGCTGGCATGTGCATGAGGTGCTCTAGTGGCCCTGGATGGCACACGATCGTGCTCACGGCCGTGCCGTGACCACGCCTGCAGTGTCGGACTGGTGCCCCGGTGGCCCTCTGCTGGGCTGTGTTCCCCTCCACCCACATCCGACCCCTCCCCCTTCCTTCCAGACCCACCCTCCACCCTCCCTGCCCAAACAATCACCCCAACTCCACCCTCCCTGCCCACACCCCTGCCCCCTGTGCCCCTCTCCCCTGCAGCCCCCATTGTCCAGATGCCCCTGGTCAGGGGTATGGGTGCTGCGGCCAGATTCATCCTCCTCCCCCTCATCACTCAATGATCCCACCACCACCACCTCCGGACTCTCGCGACCCCCATCATGCTGCTCCGGCTGCATCAACTCTGTGGGGCTGTCCTCCTCCTCCTGTGTTGCGCGCCGGGTGGTGGGCCTGCGTGGGATGTATGAGGAGGTGTGTGGCGAGTCGTCGCTGGCATGACTGTCTGTGAAGGATGACATACATCAGGGCACACCCATGTGTGACACATACAGAATGTGATGATACAAGCAATACACAGGCTGGTGGTCCTTTGGCCCACCTGAACTTGTGGTTTGGCCCTTTCACAACTCACCATCGTGGTGGTGCTCCCGCTCCCTGCAGGCACGTTCCAGGAACTGGGGGTGGAATTTTCGGAGTTCACGCCCCTTCTTCCTCAGATCCTCCACCTGTGGATATGCAAACGTTGTCTGGTGTCAACACATACCACCTGTCACTGTGGCTATGGGAAAACAGATTATGCCCTGTGTGGCCCGCATCTTGTTTCTCCCCCACCCCTGCTGTTTGTGGCATAGAGAGCATAGTAACGCACCTCCAGCAGTCAATCCCTTCCATATGTGCGAAAAGGTTAGCAGATAAGTGTCACAGCGGTATAACCTGAGCGTAGCTTACATCCACCTGCACTGTCATGGTGGGCAGCACTCACCACCATCACAAGGGGTGTGCATGCTGCACCCCACCCATATCCCCACAACACCACTCCACAACGGTGGAATGGTGGGAGTGACAGTGAAATACAGAGGTGACGACCAATGCGGACAGGTGGGGCATCACAGACACAGAGGGGATGGGGGGGACAGATCACCTAAGGAACATGTTGTGCATTGCAGGACATATCCCTGCTGTGCAATGACAGCAGCTGTCCAAGGTGTGTGTGTCTGATGTTGCCTGGAACAGGTGGGACATGTTAACCAATGGAGATGACCCACTCGGACACAGTGCCACTTTATTATCCCCATAGTGGGTGTCCCCTGTGGGGCATCTCACCTACAAGGTAGGCCTCGGGTTCCCCCCCTATGGGTGTTTCCTCAGGGACGTCCATGTGTGTACGTGTTTTCACACAGCATCATCAGAACACATAGCATCCCTATGTGGGCCTACAGCTGAGCGTAACTGCCTCTTGAGGTTCCCGCAGGCCACCATGTAGCTGCTCGTCAGATGCCATTCACATAGACAAAATATCATGGGGTACGGGAGGCATCCATGGCCCTCACCTGCTGGAGCATGTATTGTTCAGACAGGTGAGTTACGTGAAGTGCCCATGTTCACATTTGCACAATGCCAGGATGGCAAGGCAGCACATCATGTGTTATCGGCAGTCTGCGACGTTGTCTTGCTCGTGTGACCAGGAGGTGGTGGGGGGCACTCCCAGATTATCTCTGTGACAACATACATCGTGGCATGCAACTGGTTTGTGTGAGGGGGAGAAGACAGGACCTCTGTGGATGTCCCTGTACAGATGGCCTCCACATCCAGGAGTGGTCATACTGACGTCCCCCTGCCACCCAGATGGGCAGCTCCCACAGCCATGCACCCTTTGCATACTGTGTGTGCTGTGGCTGGACCCAGGATGTGAGCTGTGGGTTATGATGGCCTCCCCCTGATAGCAGATACACTGTGCACATATGGGCTGATTGGTGGTTGTGCAGATGGTTGTAGGCATCCTGCTGGTCTGTGGAGGGGGGTTATTGAGGCCTGTGGGGGCATTGCAATGACATTGCCATGTGGTGACATATGTACATCTCTCAGGGGGATAGCCCTGGCCAGTCATGGCCAGTACCAGATGTGTCTGTGCCCTCATGTAGTCTCAGTTAGGCGCATATAGGGGCTGTGTGATACACAACCCACCTGTTGAGGTGGCCCCACCTGTACCCCTCGTGAGCTAGTTTGCAGATGTCCCAGAAAGCCTGCTGGGGTCATATTCAGGAAATTGTCCCCACGTTGTTTTGTGAAGGGTGGGGGCTTTTGGGTGGTTTGCATGGGCCACCTCCCATGCTTGACAGTGTCCACGCCCCCTATGGTTTGTCACAACACACATGCATGCGGGGACATGCTGTTAATGAGCTGTCCCATATATGTTTCCATGCTTTGCAGGGGGTGGGGATGTACCTCACCAGGTGTTTTGATGTCCTCTGGGTGCTTTTGCTACTATACAAGCTACGGCTGGGTGATCCCCAGATGTGTTATTGTGTGGAACATGTACAGTTCTATCAGTTTGAGCTGGGTGTGGTCCATGATGTGCATGTGACTGATGGCCTATGTTTGTGCTGCACAGTGTGTATTCATTTCTGGCCCTCCAGTTGCTGGGTATTATGCTTTTGAGCCCCTGACCAGGACAGACCTGTCAGCATCCACTTTACGGATCATTGCTGGCACCTTGTCCGTGACATATAGACACACATACAGTGGGTGTAACAAGCAAGATAGTGTGACAGACGTGCATGTAGGCGGCATGTGCCACACACATGTCCATGACACAATGGCAAGGGCACGGACTCAGCCTATGTGCCCACACCAGTCCAACGCTACCCTGTTGCCAACATTTCCCCTCGCAACAAGCATGCCTGACAGGCGGTACCTATACCTTCCCCATGTCATATGTGAGGGGCGCATTTAGGTGCTCTACATGTTCCTCTGACTCCATCCACAACATCCCCTGCGACATTGTTTGTGACAGTATCCTGGGTGACAGCAGGGATGCATGGCACACACGGCAGCCGAGGCAGCAAGGTTCATATGCCCCTAACAGAGTGACTGTCGACATGTCATCTGTGACATTGTGTCCTGAGCATACCTGACTACACCACAATGGGGTGCTCAGGGGGCTTTCCATTTGGCAACACAGGCAACGTCTAACGCTGCATAGTTATTATCTCGATATGTGCCATGTGGGGAGGGTTTGGGAGGTATATCCCCTCCTGTTCAGGGGGTTATCCTGTATGTTTTGATGTCCTGGCAGGGTGGCCACCTCCCTTGGCATCTGTGGATATTGATGATTGTCTGCCTCATGTCTCGTGTGTTGTACCTCAGTTGTGACACCAACTGACTGGAGCATGGACACAGGTCAGGGAGTCCCTAGTGGGTCTGATCCTCAGACGAGAACATTTACCTTTTTGGACATACAGGCATCCCTTTGCAATTTACATTGCTATACTTGGAGCTGCTCCATTCACCAGGCACCTAGGTGGATTGGATGTATATTGTCCCTGGGGTTTATTGGAGAGTGCGGGTCTGGAACACAGGTGCGTTGTACCAGAGGTGACGTGGGACCAATGTGTCCCACACAATAAACTTCTGCTGTGATGGTCCATATGCCCATGCTGTGCCCCAAACCCTTGTGTGTGCCAATGACACGATAAGTGTGGCCTGGGGTGGTGTCAGGTACCCTGGTGTATCAGGGATGGCTGCAGGCCCACATCTTTGGCACACCAATCTGTGTGCTAGTGACAGCTGCTATGCCTTTGCAGTTGTAATGGACACATCCCATGCCACAATGCACGGCACGTGGTGTTATGACGCATGTCCCGACTCCCCACTGGTTCTGTGGTTACTGACTCGCTTTTTTGGGCCTGGTGGTAACACCAGAGCTGTTTGGAATGAGTGCGTTTGTCAATGCCACTGCCGGGCCATCCCGATGTTGTGGCGTTTGTGGCCCTTTGGTATCAGGCCACATTATGTTGGTCTACATGTGATCCACAGGACACATGGCGCTCCACAAGGGAAATGGCTACCACCACAGCCACATTGTGAGGTTTGGGGGACGCAGGGCTGGGGTGCTCGGTCAGTCACCACCCCTGGCTGCCCTCCCACTGGGCAATCATGGTGACAGGTCACATGTGTGCCCTTGCCATTCAGCACACTGGGCATGGCTGGCACTGACCAGAGAGTGATTGGCACTCTTACCTCATGTCCTCACGCACATGGTGTGTTTCCCTTGCTGATGGCGTGGTTCGGGCCTATGCATACATAGTGGAGTGACATGATATGGTCATTCTCAATGTTCCCCTGGTATTGTGTTTGGATCATGTCCACACAGCTACTAGTGATGGGGGTTCAGATACACCAGTGTCGCCGTTAGTGGGGATCTCGGCAGAGACACACACAGGGGTGTCTCTAACATGCAGGTGTATTGCACTTACACGGACACAGAGATGACAGTTTTGTGAGAAATGTTGAACTGGGGAGCAGCATTTGGGGTTTGCATCAGGGCAGACCACATGAGCTATGGGGTACTCCCATATGCTTTTATAGTGGATGGTGGGGAGCAGTCACATCCTGTCTTACACACTGCATCTCATACAGCAATGGGTCATGTCATTCATGCTTGTTCCAGGTGGTTATCTGTCCCCAGTGGCACATACATGCCTCAATGTGGGTGTAGACATGTGTGCAGTGACACCTATGTGCATTGTCGGTGTCTCCCTGAGCGCATGGAAACATTTCTCTTTGCCACCCTTGTCAGACATGGCATTGCCATGCCACATTTGTTTGGCCAATGTGGATGTCCATGCTGAGCCCTTGAACCCAGTAGGTATTACTTTAGATAAATGTGTGGTCACATTATCTAAAGATGTCATGGAATCCAAACGCAATGGCACCCGGATATACCAGCGAATATGTTAGTTTTACCATACATATGACATTGAGTGGTTTGCCCTGTGCACCTTGGCAGGGGACAGGTCCATGACACATGGATATCTACATGGCCATGGATGTCATGGCTTTCACCACTACATGAGTTGTGTGTCCTGTATGTCGTCGGGCTACTGATAGCTAAGTCTGACCTACCTTGGCGACTGTTAGACACAGCATATTGGTGATGGTGGACATGCATCTGTCACCTTCCAGCCTATCGTTAGTTGTTAAATTCCTCTGACCTGTGTCCTTGATGGTTATATGAGATGTGACTGCACACAGTACGGGCAGTGACACATCACACGGATATGTGCATTTCCTGCCCCTGTACATATGTGGATTATAGGCTGCTGTGTGCAACCTGAGTGGGTGTATGCAACCCCTCCAGGGCATCTGTGAGGTACATGTACAGAATGGGCCATTGTGCCTGGGGGCTGTGGGGATGTGCGACATGATTCTGCATAACTACCTTTAGACATGTCCCTCTCGCAAGGGTTTGCACCTCCATTTTGCGGCTACTGTGTCATATTTGTTGCTGACACACATCCATATCTGCATCTACCATAACATCTCCATACATCTACAGTGTGTGTGCTGGACTATGTGCCACATAGAGCGAGTGTGTGTTACAAACAGACCAATAGACCCTATGTGTCAGATCTGACTAACATACCCTCCATTACAATCATCTCTCACCCACCAGGGTCTTGGGTGTCCTAGGGCACGTCATCAGCAAGATACAGCATTGCAACATGGTGAGACCCTGGACGCCACATCCAGGTATCAGGAATGCATGATGTTCAGATGATTGTGTGAACACCATCCTCACAGTGCACTATATAACCAGGGTGACTGAGGAACACTATGATGGGCTTGGCAGACAAATGGGGATAGTTGTATGTATTAGCCTACACTGGCACAACCGCACAAATCTCCAGGGTGATAGAGAACCCACTTGGATGGGCTCTCTGACCTCCTGGAGGTAGGGTGAGCTATCTAACTACATTAGGACACACATCCATATCTCCAGGGTGATAGAGAACCCACTTGTATGGCCTCTCTGACCTCCTGAAGGTAGGGAGGAGGTATCAAACTACATTAGGACACACAACCATATCTCCAGGGTGATAGAGAACCCACTTGGATGGCCTCTCTGCACTCCTGAAGGTAGGGAGGAGGTTTCAAACTACATTAGGACACACAACCATATCTCCAGGGTGATAGAGAACCCACTTGGATGGCCTCTCTGACCTCCTGAAGGTAGGGAGGAGGTTTCAAACTACATTAGGACACACAACCATAACTCCAGGGTGATAGAGAATCCACTTGGATGGCCTCTCTGCACTCCTGGAGGTAGGGAGGAGGTTTCAAACTACATTAGGACACACAACCATATCTCCAGGGTGATAGAGAACCCACTTGGATGGCCTCTCTGACCTCCTGAAGGTAGGGAGGAGGTTTCAAACTACATTAGGACACACAACCATATCTCCAGGGTGATAGAGAACCCACTTGGATGGCCTCTCTGACCTCCTGAAGGTAGGGAGGAGGTTTCAAACTACATTAGGACACACAACCATATCTCCAGGGTGATAGAGAACCCACTTGGATGGCCTCTCTGACCTCCTGAAGGTAGGGAGGAGGTTTCAAACTACATTAGGACACACAACCATATCTCCAGGGTGATAGAGAACCCACTTGGATGGGCTCTCTGCACTCCTGGAGGTAGGGAGGAGGTTTCAAACTACATTAGGACACACAACCATATCTCCAGGGTGATAGAGAACCCACTTGGATGGGCTCTCTGCACTCCTGGAGGTAGGGAGGAGGTTTCAAACTACATTAGGACACACAACCATATCTCCAGGGTGATAGAGAACCCACTTGGATGGCCTCTCTGACCTCCTGAAGGTAGGGAGGAGGTTTCAAACTACATTAGGACACACAACCATATCTCCAGGGTGATAGAGAAACCATTTGGATGGGCTCTCTGCACTCCTGGAGGTAGGGAGGAGGTTTCAAACTACATTAGGACACACAACCATATCTCCAGGGTGATAGAGAACCCACTTGGATGGCCTCTCTGCACTCCTGAAGGTAGGGAGGAGGTTTCAAACTACATTAGGACACACAACCATATCTCCAGGGTGATAGAGAACCCACTTGGATGGCCTCTCTGACTTCCTGAAGGTAGGGAGGAGGTTTCAAACTACATTAGGACACACAACCATATCTCCAGGGTGATAGAGAACCCACTTGGATGGGCTCTCTGCACTCCTGGAGGTAGGGAGGAGGTTTCAAACTACATTAGGACACACAACCATATCTCCAGGGTGATAGGGAACCCACTTGGATGGGTTCTCTGCACTCCTGGAGGTAGGGAGGAGGTTTAAAACTACATTAGGACACACAACCATATCTCCAGGGTGATAGGGAACCCACTTGGATGGGCTCTCTGCACTCCTGGAGGTAGGGAGGAGGTTTCAAACTACATTAGGACACACAACCATATCTCCAGGGTGATAGGGAACCCACTTGGATGGGCTCTCTGACCTCCTGGAGGTAGGGTGAGCTATCTAACTACATTAGGACACACATCCATATCTCCAGGGTGATAGAGAACCCACTTGGATGGCCTCTCTGACCTCCTGAAGGTAGGGAGGAGGTTTCAAAGTACATTAGGACACACAACCATATCTCCAGGGTGATAGAGAACCCACTTGGATGGCCTCTCTGACCTCCTGAAGGTAGGGAGGAGGTTTCAAACTACATTAGGACACACAACCATATCTCCAGGGTGATAGAGAACCCACTTGGATGGCCTCTCTGACCTCCTGAAGGTAGGGAGGAGGTTTCAAACTACATTAGGACACACAACCATATCTCCAGGGTGATAGAGAAACCACTTGGATGGGCTCTCTGCACTCCTGGAGGTAGGGAGGAGGTTTCAAACTACATTAGGACACACAACCATATCTCCAGGGTGATAGAGAACCCACTTGGATGGCCTCTCTGCACTCCTGAAGGTAGGGAGGAGGTTTCAAACTACATTAGGACACACAACCATATCTCCAGGGTGATAGAGAACCCACTTGGATGGCCTCTCTGACCTCCTGAAGGTAGGGAGGAGGTTTCAAACTACATTAGGACACACAACCATATCTCCAGGGTGATAGAGAACCCACCTGGATGGGCTCTCTGCACTCCTGGAGGTAGGGAGGAGGTTTCAAACTACATTAGAACACACAACCATATCTCCAGGGTGATAGGGAACCCACTTGGATGGGCTCTCTGCACTCCTGGAGGTAGGGAGGAGGTTTCAAACTACATTAGGACACACAACCATATCTCCAGGGTGATAGGGAACCCACTTGGATGGGCTCTCTGACCTCCTGGAGGTAGGGTGAGCTATCTAACTACATTAGGACACACATCCATATCTCCAGGGTGATAGAGAACCCACTTGGATGGTCTCTCTGCACTCCTGGAGGTAGGGAGGAGGTTTCAAACTACATTAGGACACACAACCATATCTCCAGGGTGATAGAGAAACCACTTGGATGGCCTCTCTGACCTCCTGAAGGTAGGGAGGAGGTTTCAAACTACATTAGGACACACAACCATATCTCCAGGGTGATAGAGAACCCACTTGGATGGCCTCTCTGCACTCCTGGAGGTAGGGAGGAGGTTTCAAACTACATTAGGACACACAACCATATCTCCAGGGTGATAGGGAACCCACTTGGATGGGCTCTCTGACCTCCTGGAGGTAGGGTGAGCTATCTAACTACATTAGGACACACATCCATATCTCCAGGGTGATAGAGAACCCACTTGGATGGCCTCTCTGACCTCCTGAAGGTAGGGAGGAGGTTTCAAAGTACATTAGGACACACAACCATATCTCCAGGGTGATAGAGAACCCACTTGGATGGCCTCTCTGCACTCCTGGAGGTAGGGAGGAGGTTTCAAACTACATTAGGACACACAACCATATCTCCAGGGTGATAGGGAACCCACTTGGATGGGCTCTCTGACCTCCTGGAGGTAGGGTGAGCTATCTAACTACATTAGGACACACATCCATATCTCCAGGGTGATAGAGAACCCACTTGGATGGCCTCTCTGACCTCCTGAAGGTAGGGAGGAGGTTTCAAAGCACATTAGGACACACAACCATATCTCCAGGGTGATAGAGAACCCACTTGGATGGGCTCTCTGCACTCCTGGAGGTAGGGAGGAGGTTTCAAACTACATTAGGACACACAACCATATCTCCAGGGTGATAGAGAACCCACTTGGATGGCCTCTCTGCACTCCTGGAGGTAGGGAGGAGGTTTCAGACTACATTAGGACACACAACCATATCTCCAGGGTGATAGGGAACCCTCTTGGATGGGCTCTCTGACCTCCTGGAGGTAGGGTGAGCTATCTTACTACATTAGGACACACATCCATATCTCCAGGGTGATAGAGAACCCACTTGGATGGCCTCTCTGACCTCCTGAAGGTAGGGAGGAGGTTTCAAACTACATTAGGACACACAACCATATCTCCAGGGTGATAGAGAACCCACTTGGATGGGCTCTCTGCACTCCTGGAGGTAGGGAGGAGGTTTCAAACTACATTAGGACACACAACCATATCTCCAGGGTGATAGAGAAACCACTTGGATGGGCTCTCTGACCTCCTGGAGGTAGGGAGGAGGTTTCAAACTACATTAGGACACACAACCATATCTCCAGGGTGATAGAGAAACCACTTGGATGGGCTCTCTGGAACCCTGAGGGGAGGGTGATGTATTATACAGCATTTGGGAACTACCCCTGAGCACCTGTGTGCCTAAGTGCCCTTGTGCTGACAGTTCCACGACCCCTGATGGTTTCCCCTATGTGTTACCCTTCTGATGCAGATACCGCCATCAGCACATGATGGTTCTTCACACTCCTTAAGCAGATGCTTGGCCTAGCTGTGTTACAGTGGTATGTGGTACATCAATAGCAGCAGCTGTCATGACGCCAGGGGGTAATCATGCCCTCTGTGGCCACATCCATCACCACCTGGCTACATGGGCAACCACTCAGATTTGATACACAATGCAGATGCCATGTGGTTACCCTGCTACACGTAACTTATGTAGACTACTTACACACAACAGCATGGACAGCTGACATCAACCCTGTCTGTGTATATGTTTTTTGTGACCTGTGGCCATTCACTTACCTCACGTGGGTGGTCTGCCTCACAGTTGAAGCGCCTGGTCACCCTCTCCCAGGCCCTCAGGACCTTTCCCATGTTTCTCCTCCTGGAGGGCCCTGGGAAAAGCCTCTTTTGCTTGTGCCCAATAAGGGAGGCTATCAGGCACAACTCACGTTGGCTGAAGGCGGGCTTCCTGGTTCTGGACGCCATCTTTTTTTGTGGGCGTGTAGACGCGCGAACGCTAACGACGCAACTTCCGCATTTGCACGTAGCGGAAAATGCACGTGCGCGCCGCATGGCTGCGCCACTAATCAATGCTTGCCCTTGCGTTCCGCATGGCTGCGCGGCAGAAAAGTGCGATTATTACCGGCACGCAGCATTCATACACATTTTTTCCTTTTAAAATGAGATTATATTTTGTGTTCTGAGCATACTCACATAGCTACAAGGTGTCTCTCATGTCCCTATAACAAACTTTAATTATTGTGGATTTCACTTGAACACACAGTGAGGTCTTGAACCTCTGGACTCATATGCACTGATTCTTGGGCCATTGTCAAATGAGGTGTGCTATGTGTGTCACATAACAGGTAGTGCTCTGACACTGATAGCAATAGGTGCAGACAGACCATCAGCATCTGGGGTCAGGCAACCTGGTGATATGGGGTTATGTGTGTTGGTGGGCTATGTTCTGTGGTGAATCACCATGTACAGACAGCAATGATGTGGTGGTTGCCATAGGTGTTTGGCGGGGGTTTATATATGAGCATTACACACGCAAATTAGGTTGTGTGTTGGACATTAGAGGGAAATGTGGTCAGTATGTCACCACACTGCACATTAATCTATGGTATGTGTGCTGGCATACAGTCCTGGTGGCTAAGATCTAGCACAATGGTTGATACATTGACTGCGTAACCAGGCATCATGGGTTACATCTTCCATTTGCACTCTGGAGTGCCTATCTCAGGCAGCTCACATGATCATACTTTGTTACACCATTGGCCATGGTGCTTTCCATGTACATCTATGCTGTGCACGGCATATATTTTCCTATTTTGCAACATTATTACGTGCCCCAGAACCCTTTGTACATTACAGAGGTGCTGCTGGTGGCAAGACACGTACACTGCTGCATACATCATGTGTCATACACCATTGTCACTAATGGAGCTCCACAACCCTGGTAACAACAACACACAATCTGCATGATTGCCTCTTTAGCCAGCCAGGCATCTCTTCTTAGCAGTGGAGCTGTGGCCCACACCTAACCTTGCTGCATGGGGAGCCAGAGGTGCGTACTTCCATACACAGTGGGGTTATTGGTGACTGCAGCCAATGACAGGTTCATGACTGTACACTACTGGTGGTTGTTCGGAGATCCTCACAGTGCTGTCAGCACCAGGTGCTCCACAGACCACCTTATAGGGTGTACTTGGGTTAATGCACTGTGATGGTGTTTAAGTTGCCTGTACTAAAGGACATTACACACGTTCCAGGCCTGACAGCCCGCATGAACCTTGAAAAGACATTTGCCTAATGTGACACTGCCCTGTTCAATGTATGTTGACTTTCTGACATTTTACCCGCACTGCTGCTGATTGGCGGAGTCTAGGGGCCAATGTCAAGATAGATAAAATTTTTTGCTTGTACAACCACACTTTTGATTTGAACCACCAACCTTTTGCTTCTGAGGCATTGCAGTCACCACTGGACTACAGCTCTGTGGCTGTGATGTGATATCTGGCTGTCTGCAATATAACCTATGCAGACTTTGTGCTGCAGTTAACAGGGTAGAGTAGGTCCATTCACACCCATGATGCACTGCACATGCCAAGCAGCAGTCTAATACTGGTCCAACGAGAGGGTGTGCAACCCCACAGCACCTAGGCCTAGTTTTGTGCACATACCTTCTGTGTTGCAGGTACAGAGTGGGTACAGAACATCACAGTGTGTGTGGCTTGTACTCACCCTGAGTGTGAGGTGAGACACACAGCACCTGTCCTGGCTGAGAAGGCCTATACATCAGGTGAGCTTGTCAGACGATGTCTGATAGGTTGACATATTGGATACACATACAGTCCTCTTTAAAGCATCTGTATCTCTCTGACCCATTTGGGCCTTGTGGGCTACAATGCTCACCCAAGGGTGCATATCCTTTGTGGGTGCTCTGCCCGTCATTATCTATGTGAAGGGGAGTGGGGGTAAGGGAGATTTCCAGCCACATAGGCAAATTGTGTTTGAACACCTAACCTTGCCTGAGGAGCACAATATTACGATTATGCACATTCTATAGGACAACTACGGTGCTAGCAGTTGTCAGCAATAGCAAATTCATGCCAGCTGTCATACAGAAAACCTTCAGGTCTCTATCTGCTATTTAGAACATATCCATAATTTCTAGATCAGTCAAACAGTAGAGCCAGAGCCACCCAGCTCAACCAACACCATCTGACATTTTGCAGCAGAAGGCACAATGTGTGCCCAGCTATTGACCTTGCAAGGTGTTCCAGCCAGACACATGGTAACTGCAGACAGACCACTTGCCAGTCCATGGTGCATGCTACCAGGGAAGCTCGGCCCACCCATAACTGGGATGTGATCACAACCACCATGCAGTTGACTCAGTGATTGGGCCCCATATATACAGGACCCATAAACATCACATGAGAGAACTACTGTATGGCAATATGTTGTAACCTAGCCATGGCGTGATCACTGATCGTTCGGGGTGAGGGTGACCTCCACACAGTGCATGCTATGAACACCATGTCTGTGGAGGTGATGGCAAAGCACAACATGGTCCTAGGCATGCACATTTGCCCTGTGTAGCTGCATCCTGCTTCTGCCGCCCTGTCTGTTCTATACCCAGAGTACTTTGCTCCTCATTATGCACATTTGCAGGCGCATACTGGCGACGGTGCTATCAGTGTGTGCTGTGGGAGGTGTTGGCAGCCACCACACACTGGATAGACAGACACACACTCCCTACACCTAGGACAGCATTGAGCAGATGTAGTGTGATTTGGGAGCAGTGACCAACGCAACAGTAATGGGCACACTGCGGGCATGGCAACTTTGGGGTACACTTTTGGAGAAATGTCCCAGGCTGGTAGTCTCTGCAGGGCACATGACCTAACTCACAGTGTACATACATCAGAGACGTTGTTATGTTACAGTTCTATGATCTGCTTGTGCTTGGCATCAGCATTTCTAACACTCACTGCTGATACCAGGCTTCTGATATGTGTGTGATGTATCCCCATGTGTAGTGTGTGATTGGTAATTTCTGCACATGCTAGTTTTTGGCAGGGGCACACAGGACCCGACATCCTGCCGCTGCATTGGTCTTCGGATAATGGGGCCTGCAGGTGCAGGTGTTTCCGCCCCTGTTGGCCACTGCTCTGGGCAGATTTTCACAACTCCAGTCAATGTGGTGCAAACACTGGTCAGGTTTTCATGATGTCCGTGATGAATATGACTATGATACAGATGCATACCATGGTGGTGGTCACTTAACTTGCAGCACACGCATCTTTATTGGATACATCAGCGACCCTGAGTGTTTTTTGACCCTGCATGGCTGCATTAGGGGGACTGTGCTGTGGTTGAGGCATATGTTTATGTGGTGTGGGCTGTTTAATGTAAAATATGTTATCTGTACCAACGCTTATGTCCTCAGCAGGGGAATCCCAGTCTTTACTAACAGGTTTCATGCATGGGAAAAACATGGGGAGTGGGATGGCAGGTGCCCCAGCTGAGATTTGAACCTGGGGCCTTCTGCTTTTGGAGGCACTTGCTTTGTGTACTGCACCACCGTCTTAGCACAGCAGCAGGACATTCCCGGGGGAGTCCATGGCTGTTTGTCACACGGTGCCTGTCTGTTCGATTGGACTGCAGCCACATGAGGGTGGCTAGGCGAGCATCTGCTGTGGTGCAGCAGCCACTGCCTCCTCTGCCAGCAGTAGGCGTACACCACCATGATGAAATGGGCTTATATTGGGGACAGCATCACAGCTAACTGACATGTGGCCCTCCAGTACTACATTGTGTGTACTCTGCTGTAGGTGTTGTACATTTCTGAGGGGTATGAGCTACTTATGGTAAAATAGAGATCCTCGGAACATGCTTTTGTTCTCTGCAAGTGGTGTTTTTATTCCCTATAATGGTTTACTGGTGGATAAAATATGTGCACTGTGTTGCCGGTGGCCCCAGCTGGGAGTTGAACTTGTTATTTTTGCCTCCCTAATACACTGGCTGTGTCCCCTGCACCACACTGCAGACACAGAGTCAATGTAGACCCTGCAAATAGCATGTCTGCTTGTCCTAGCGGCCCTTTCTGTTGTGCTCCACTGCACCCACGTGTCAGGGGCTCTGGCTCCATCTTCTCTGGCCACCTGCCACTGCCCCCCTCTGATACCAGTACACCTCTGCAAACATGCTGCAGGCCCTGCTGGTGCTGGGGCCACTCAGTTTTTGAACATCCACTGTGCATGTACGCAACTACCTATACTGTGCATTATGGGTCTGGGGTGACTACCTAGTCCTCCACACATCCCCACAACTCACACATGCTTGGGATGGTAAATGTTAGGGGGTTTAACAATGCCACTGTCCTCTGCCTTAAAGGTTTGTGCTTACTAGCACGGTTTATTTGTGTGAAAAATATGTGGTTATGATTGGCAATAGCCCAAGCCGAGCTTTGAACCTGTGACCTACTACACTTGCATATAGTGTCTGTGTGCACTGCACCACTGTGTAGCCACAGATTGCCTGTGTTCCCTGGATGGTCCATGACTGTACATCCATCAGGGCCTGTCTGTTGCAGTGGACGGGACCAGCCTGCACATGGCTAGGCCCCTGTCTTCTGTGGCTAGCAGGCACTTCCCCCTCCACCATCTGTACAGTTCCACCAACATGCTAGCATGTCCTTATCTCAGCATAAGCATATGGCCTGATTGAGTGGAGCCACTCAAGGACTGCATTTGGAGGACTCGGATGTGGGTGATGCCCATTGTTCTACTGTGTGTGCAGTGTAGGGTAAAAGAAGGATGTTTGGAACATGCTTATGTTCTCTGCAAAAATGGGGTGTCTTTCATATCTCTGTTTGGTGGTGGGTAAGATTTTGGGAGTAGGCTGGCATGAGCCTCAGATGGGATTTGAACATGTGACACTATGTTCTTACAGATACTGGCTCAGTCCACTGCACTACACTGTGGCCACAGAGATGGTGCAGTACCTGGAGATGATAAACCTGGCAGGATGGGGTCACACACCCTGCTCTGCACATTTTTACTGTGGGCTCCTTCACCCTGTCCGGTGACAAACGTGCAAATAATACCCAGACATGACCACGGAAAGGGCCGATAAATTATAACCAACATGGGCTACAGTGATTTTCATAAACAAATATGGGAGACACTCCCAGCAAAGCTACATAGGAGGGGATTTGTTTTTTGGAAGAGTCTCCGCTCCATACACCTTTCCATGGTTCATTCCTTTTTTTTTGGAGCTTTCCAGGGTGTGTTTTTAGATTTAGGCCATTACTACAACAGTTCCGGAGCAGGGTTACTATTTTCAATGTTTTTCCAGTGATCATTTTCAACTTTTAATTGCACTTTTGTGCTGTGCACAGGTATCACACTGCTGACGTTTTGCAGGTTTCACCAGTTTTGCTGTACATTGCTGACGGAAATGGTTTCTCTTCCCTTTAAATGCTTTCTACCGCGAGTGTTTCACTCGCGCTATTTTTACATGCAAATTCGGGCCCGATACTGTGCGGGGAGCCTCTCCCCTCCCACTCTCCACCCATTGACCCCGTCCCTCCGCCCCCCCCCAGAGCCTTCCTCCGCCCTCCTTTAGCCGTTCCACGCCTCTATCGGACATTTGCGGCCCGGCACTTGTACGGGGCCCGTTAGTGTGCCGCATACCTGTGCGGGGGTGACACGCACGTGTGCAGGGCATTTAAACGCGTTTATTAAGCGTTTCAGTGGAGCGTTGCCGTGCGCTATTTTGCGCCACGCAAATTTGCGGACTTTAGTAAACATGCCCCTAAGTCTCTCTTCTAGTGTCTTGGGCTCTTGATGCCAGTCTTGTTATCTTGAAGTGCTGGTGCCTTTGTTGATAATTCCTGTCAGCATTAAAAATGGACAGAAAATCCCACTGTTAAGAGCTCCAAATCATTTTCCTATTGACTTTAAAAAAGCCAAATGAAACGAAGTACTATATATATGTTAAGTAGTAGTAGTAGTAGTGGTAGTAATGAAATTACCAAATTTCTGGGACCTGAAAATCAATACAATGAAAATTGATCCAGAAAGGTACCAAAATAAAAATTTTCCTCATATGCACTCCTTGACCAAAATTATGCATCTAAAAAGAGGAGTTTTTTGGGATTGACTTTAAACATATAACTTTTGCATGTGAGATTATATATCAATATTCAGCATGAGGCTTATAGCCATGAACAACAATATGCATTATTTTTAATTATAAATAATATATACAAAGTTATGCAGCCCAATAGTGATTTCTCCCCTTTGGTTTTGGTTTTATAGGCAGTGTCCAAGTTGTAGAATCCAGCAGTATACAGGTAGTAATGCTTAGGCAAGTGCCTCCCCACCCCCCTAAAAACAAATTAGATAGTCTTCATTTATAATGAAGTTTTAGGAATTTTTGCATTTTTTTACATGCCTTCATCTTAATTGCACGCCTACTGTGCACAAGTGGCTTTTTTTGAATACACAAATTTATCATACATACACATGAATTCATAGGTACAGTATACACATGCATAAGCAATTTGCAGCAATTTCTTTTTTTAAATGCCCAAACAAATGCCCAGATGAGCCTGAAATATACATACATAGTACTGCTGAATGTCCCTCTCATTGGCAGTTACCCAGCTAGCAAGAGTTACCAACTGGGTAAGTGCCTTTTAATATCAGGCTCACAGTATATGAAAATGATTGTATTCTGCATGAATAATACAGTTTTTAGCAAAACACAGATCAATCAATCTGAATGGGACTAACTAATCCAATTATGCAATTTTTTCCATCAGTTATACAAAATATTAATCATTCCAACTGCTAACAAAACCCATACATGAAGGGACCATACTAGACTTGATGCTTACTAATGGGGAAAGTGTTTCTGAAGCTGTAGTGGAAAATCACCTCATATCCAGTGATCACAGATGGTGTGTTTCTGTATTAGGATGAGGGCTGATAAAGTCCATTCAAAAGAGAGGGTCTTAGACTTTAGGAAAACTAACATGGGACAATATCTCAAGGTGTCATTAGTGGGATGAGAACAGCTGTGGGATTTAGAAAAGCAATGGGCAAAACTAAAAGGGGATATTTTAAGGGCAACAAAACTTTTTGTTAGAAAGGTAAATAAATGTAAAAGGAAAAGGAGGTTACTGTGATTCTCAAAAGAAGTAGCTGAAAAGGTGAAGAAAAAAAGGGTGGCCTTCATAAAATATAAGAGATCATAGAGAAAGGAAGATAAGCATCAATATTTGGAAAAACTTAGAGAAGCTAGGAAAATAGTCAGGAAAGCAATGATACAAAAAGAAGAAGAAATCCCCCATGTAATAAAATGGTGGTGGGGGTGGGGGGGAGGAACAAGACATTTTTCAGATACATTGGTGAGATGAGGAATTGCAAAACTCCCTCAATCCCTAAGACATGGCCTCACACCTACTAGCTAAGAGCAAACAAACACCATCAATCAGCCTCTTCATCCCAGGACTGGATCACTTTCAACACTCTCTCCCATGAGGAGATCAGCAAAATCATTTGCAATCTCAATACCACTACTTCCCCGGGACCCATGTCCGGTCTCCTGGATAAAGTTATATAGGACCAATTTCTACCTTTCATGTCCCACATTGTCCACTCCTCCCTCGACCAATGATTTCTTCCTCCTTCCCTCAAGCAATCATCAATCTGACCACTTCTGAAGAAGCCAAATTTGGATCCACACTTACCGTCCTCCTACAGACCTATAAACAGTATATCCTTCATCTCCAAAATCATTGAAAAAGCTTTACAAACACAACTTCAAGATCACATAGGCCTTCTTGCACTGTCACACGTGCAGCAAAATGGATTCAGACCCAATCATGGCATGGAAACTCTGATGACCTCCTTGATAAATTCATTCATCACTGGCATTGAATCAATCACACAAGGCTTCCTCCTGCTTTTTCAAGACATCTCTGCCGCCTTTGACACTGTATACCACCAGCTCCTCCTCAGCAAACTCCACCAAATTGGAGTTTGTGGCATGCCCTCAAGAGAATCCACTCATATTTTACCAATCACAATCAGCAGATAAGGATTCAAACACACACCTCAACTCATAGGAACATAAGAACATAAGATATGTCATACTGGGTCAGACCAAGGTCCATCAAGCCCAGTATCCTGTTTCAAACAGTGGCAATTCTAGGTCACAAGTACCTATCAGTTTCCCCAAAAGACACAGGTTTCACAATGTTTGTATTGGGTTAAGCAGTGGATATCCCTGGTCCCCTTTAATAATAGTTTATGGACCTTTCCTCCAAGAACGTGTCAAAACCTTTTTTAAACCCGGCTACACTAACAGCTTTTACTACATCCTCCGGTAACAAATTCCAGAGTTTGATTACACATTTAGTGAAAAAATATTTTCTCTTATTAGTCTTAAATAGGTTACCCTATAGCTTCATTGCATGTCCCCTAGTCTTTCTATATTTTGATGGCATAAACAATCGATCTATGTTTACCCGCTCCACTCCATTCATTAATTTATAGACCTCTATCATATCTCCCCTCAGCCATCTCTTTTCCAGTTTGAAGAGCCTTAACCTTTTTAGCCTCTCTTCATAGGGCTATCCTTCCATCCCCTTTACCATTTTGGTGGCTCTTCTCAGTACCTTTTTTAATAATACTATATCCTTTTTAACATATGGCGACCAGAATTGCACAGAATTTTCAAGGTGTGGTCGCACCATGGAACGATACAGAGGCATTATAGTATCCTTTGTTTTATTCTCCATTCCTTTCCTTATGATTCCTAGCATTCTATTTGCTCTCTTGGCTACTGCTGCACACTGGGTGGAGGATTTCAACATGTTATCCACGATGACACCTAAATCTTTTTTCTGGGTGGTGGTTCCTAATGTGAAACCTTGCATCGGGTAACCATAGTTTGGGTTGTTCTTTCCTAGTTGCACAACTTTGTACTTGTTCACATGAAATTTCAACTGCCATTTGGATGCCCAGTCTTTCAATTTATCAAGATCCTCTTGCAATTTTCCACAATCCTCATGGGTTTCAACAACTTTAAATAGTTTTGTGACATCTGCATATTTGACAGCCTCACTTGTTATTCTCTTTTCCAAATCATTTATGAATATGTCAAAAAGCAGCAGACCCAGCACAGATCCTTGGGGTACTCCGCAGTTCACTTTTCTCCATTGGGAAAATTAGTGATTTAGCCCTATTTTCTGCTTTCTATCTGTAGTTTCCCGGATCACCCCCAGAACCCTTTTTAAAAATTGATGTTACATTGACCATCCTCCAATCTTCTGGTATCACAGATGTTTTTAATGATAGTTCACAGATTACTAATAGTAGGTCTGCAATCTCATATTTCAGTTCTTTCAACACCCTTGGATGTATACCATCCAGTCCAGGTGATTTGCTACTCTTCAGTTTATCAAATAGTTTTAATACATCTTCCCGGTGCATCAATATTTCTATCATTTCTTCTGTGGCATCACCTTTTCAGTCATGGGTAACATCTCTACATCTTGCTCAGTAATGACCAAAGCAAAGAATTCATTCAGTCTCTCCGCTATGGCCTTGTCCTGTCTTAGTGCCCCTTTTACCCCTCGATCATCTAATGTTCCAGCTGACTCTGTCACAGGCTTTTGCTATGAATGTACTTGAAAAAGTCTCTATTACATGTTTTTGCTTCCACAGCAAGTTCTTCTCAAATTCTCTCTTTGCCAGCCTTATCAATGCCTTGCATCTAACTTGCCAGTGCTTGCATTGTTTCCAGTTTTCATCATTTGGCTCCTTTTTCCATTTCCTGAAAAATGTTTTTTTTTGCTACAATAGCCTCTCTGACTTCACCTTTATTCCATGCTGGCAGTTTTTTGGACGTCCTTCCACTTTACTTAAATTCTGGAATATAGCTGGTCTGGGCTTCCAAGATAGTATTTTTAAACAACACCCATGCTTGATGTAAATATTTAACCTTTGCAACTGCTCCTTTTAGTTTTTTCTTAACTCTTTCCTCATTTTATCATAGTCTCCCTTTTGAAAGTTAAAAGGTAGTACTGTGGATTTCCTTACCATCCCTCCTCCATTTATTAAATCAAACATAATCATGCTATGATCAAAATTGCCAAGTGGCCTCAACACCCTTATTTATTTATTTTATTTTATTTAGTATACATTTGTATACCGCTACTTCCAGTGATCAGCAGCAGTTTGATTACAGATTGGAAATTGTCAAATCATGACAGGAAATTTTTGAGGTATAAACACATTGATTAGACAGGAAAGGACAGCACACAGAGAACTATTTTACAGGGAACATGGGCTATGGAGGGTTAAGTGGCTTGCCCAAGACCACAAGGAGCACCTGTGGGACTAGAAACCCCAGTCCTTCCAGCCCAAGGTTGCTGTCCTCTAGTGGGATTTGAACCCCTGACCTTCTGGCCCGAAGTACCTTGCCCCAACCACTAGGCCACTCCTCCACCCTTATCTCTTGCACCAGATTTTGTGTTCCATGAAAGTCTAAGTCCAAAATGGCTTCCCCTCTGCAGTTGGTTCATGACTCTGGTCGAGTCATGAACCAACTGCAACAAGAAGCAGTTGTTTATTTCATCTAGAAATTTTATCTCTTTAGCATGTCCTGCTGTGACACTGATCCAGTCAATACCAGGGTGATTGAAATCACCTATTATTATTACTGAACATAATATAAAACATAAGAACATAAGATATGCCATACTGGGTCAGACCAAGGTCCATCAAACCCTGTTTCCAACAGTGGCCCATCTAGGTCATACGTACCTAGCAGTTTCCCCAAAAGACACAGGTTCCGCAATGCTTGTACTGGGTCAAGCATTGATATCCTGGGTCCCTTCTTAATAATGGTTTATGGACCTTTCCTCCAGGAACTTGTCCAAACCTTTTTTAAACCCAGCTACACTAACAGCCTTTACTACATCCTCCGGTAACAAATTCCAGAGTTTGATTACACGTTGAGTGAAAAAATATTTTCTTTTATTAGTCTTAAATAGTTTACCCTGTAGCTTCATTGCATGTCCCCTAGTCTTTCTATATTCTGATAATGTAAACAATCGATCTATGTTTACCCGTTCCACTCCGTTCATTAATTTATAGACTTCTATCATATCTCCCCTCAGCCGTCTCTTTTCCAGGTTAAAGAGCCCTAACCTTTTTAGCCTTTCTTCATAGGAGTATCCTTCCATCCCCTTTACCATTTTGGTGGCTCTTCTCTGAACCTTTTCTAAAATCGCTATATCCTTTTTAAGATACGGTGACCAGAATTGCACACAATATTCAAGTTGCGGTCTCACCATGGAACGATATAGAGGCATTATAATATCTTTTGTTTTATTTTCCATTCCTTTCCTTATCATACCTAGCATTCTATTTGCTCTCTTGGCCGCCGCTGCACACTGGGCCGAGGGTTTTAACATGGTATCCACAATGACGCCTAAATCTTTTTCCTGGGTGGTGGTTCCTAATGTGGAACCTTGCATCGTGTAACCGTAATTTGGGTTGTTCTTCCCTAGGTGCATAACCTTGCACTTGTCCACATTAAATTTCATCTGCCATTTTGATGCCCAGTCTTCCAATTTATCAAGATCCTCTTGCAATTTTTCACAATCCTCTTGGGTTTTAACAACTTTAAATAGTTTTGTGTCATCTGTAAATTTGATAACCTCACTCGTTATTCCACTTTCCAGATCATTTATGAATATGTCAAAAAGCAGCGGACCCAGCACAGATCCCTGGGGTACACCACTATTCACCTTTCTCCATTGGGAAAATTGGCCATTTAGCCCTACCCTCTCCTTTCTATCTTTTAACCAGTTCCTGATCCACAATAGTACACTGCCTCCTATCCCATGACTCTTTAGTTTTGCCAAAAGTCTCTGATGAGGGACCTTGTCAAAGGCTTTCTGAAAGTCCAGATACACAATATCACCTTTGTCCACCTGTTTATTCACTCCTTCAAAAAAACATAACAGATTAGTAAGACAAGATCTTCCTTGTCTAAAGCCATGTTGGCTGTCTCCCATTAGGTTGTGACTATCTACATGCTGAGTAATTTTATTCTTTATGATGGTTTCTACCATTTTTCCTGGTACTGACGTCAGGCTCACCGGTCTGTAGTTTCCCGGATCACCCCTGGAACCCTTTTTAAAAATTGGTGTTACGAGAGTGGGGCGGAGCCTGATGTCCAGCGGGTAAGACGCTTCGCGCTGAAGCTCCCGAGAGGCCTACTTAGAATCCTGACTTAATACCTATACAAACTTACTATTTCGCTCCGAGCTGACCGGGGTACCTCGGGGGGGGATGGCGGCCCATAAACCAGCGCGCTTGGACTTCGGGTCTCCTTCTTCTTCTCACGGAAAACGCTCCAAAACAGAGGTGTCCTCCCCACAGAAGATGGTTCCATTTCGTGAAAACCCCGAAATGCACCTGGAGATTTTAGAGGAAATACGCGGCGTGAAGGAATTAGTGCAGTCCAATGGAGAAGCGCTTCGAGCCATGCGAGAAGACTTTGGAGTGCTCCAGGACCGACTTGAAAGTCTCTCATTACGGCAGGACAACATGGCGGGGGTCCTCGACTCGCACGCGGTGCGCTTGGGCAAACTGGACAAGGCTGAGCGCCAGATACAGAATCTTCAAAAGGAGTTAGAAGATAGCAATAATCGAGCCCGTCGCAACAATGTGAGGCTCCTCGGAATACCGGAGGGGGTGGAAGCAGGAGATATAAGAGAATTCCTACTCAAAACTCTTCCCTCCTTGCTGAAGATCACTTTTCATAGAGAACTGGAAATCGATCGTGCACACCGTGTTCCTACCCACATGGCGCTCAACCGAACGACCCCCCGGCCTATTATCTTTCGCTTGCTACGATATCAACAAGTGGAACAAATTTTAAATGCTGCCCGGGCGAATCATCATTTGGAATTTGAAGGTCGCAAAGTCTCCTTCTTCCCTGATTTGGCAAAGCCTACCGTTGACCATCGGAAGAAACTCCTTGCTTTTCGCCCTCGACTTCAACAGCTACAGGCTCGCTTTGGCCTGTTGTATCCAGCGAAGCTCCGAGTGACTCTCCACAACCAAACCAGGACATTCGAAGATCCTGATCTACTATCAACATTCTTAGACTCCAAAGAAGCAGAGCAGATGCGCTAATCCGAAAGCTTGGACTTTTATCTGCCGGCTCTGTCCGCCATTTTGAAGGGCCCGATGCGGCGGTCATAGCCAAGCACAGAGACTACCTGGACTTTCTTTCTTTCTCTATATGACTTTTTTTGTTTTTTGGTCTCCTATCCCTCCATGATGTGTGCCTCGGTCGGATTCGGAGCACGCACAGTCCTACAGGTTATGTGTTTTTTTTCAATTACGGCCTTCTCTGGGGTTTCTCCCCGCAGACACATGGTCGCCAGTAATTTCTGGGGTTTTGCTTCTCCTCTACCGCACTGCGGTTTTCTTTGTTAATGTGGGGCGCTTCATTGTATTATATTAGCTTACTTTCTTTTATGTCATGTGTACAGCCAGATACAGTCAATATGAGGGACATTGTGAAATTATGTGTGCTATCATGCTCAGAATTTTTAACTTTTCTGAATGGCTTTATGTAAAATCTTATCACTCAACGTAAAAGGCATTAATAGTCCACTCCAAAGAAAGAAAATCCTTAGCTATCTTAGCCATGAGCATGCTGATTTAGTGTTTCTTCAGGAAACGCATCTAAACTCTGCTGAAACACTGAAACTCAATGCTAAGCCTTACATGGTGGCTGCCTATTCTCCCGCCGTTTCCAAACGGTACGGGGTAGCCATTCTGGTTAAGAAGTCTTTGCAAGCTACTGTAATTGATACTAGCGCTGACAAGGAGGGTAGATGGGCCCGTGTACACCTTGAGGTTGGAGATAGTGAATTCACGTGTATTTGCATTTATGCCCCGAATGTGGACAACCCTGCTTACTATGCAAGTATTGCGCAGTTGGCATAGGCCTCTGCCAATGCTCCATTAATACTTGGTGGTGATTTTAATCAAGTGTTCCATCAATCTTTTCTTCTCAAACAAGGCGCTCGTTGGCTGGAAGATCCAGTACCAAGTAGACCTGTGTGGCTAGACATAGAAGAGGACCTTTGCGAACCGATTCCTCTTACTTTTCTCCCTGGTATGACTCTCCCATCAGACTCCCACTATCCGCCAATGCTTTTAGACACTTTAGGTGCCTTTAATACTCTTATGCAATCTTTAGACTCCCGACTCGGGAGAGAGAATTGCATGTGATTTTGACCTCGGAGCCATGGAGCCTTGTCTGGAGTAGAGTGACACGGGTTTCCCGATCCGCCTCACTCACTCAGACACTCTTCTTTCTAGCCCACCGGTGTTTTTACACTCCTGACAGATTAGCCAAATGGAACACTACTCAGGGCAATAGTTGTCGGACATGCCATGCGGCCATTGGTTCACTACCTCATGTTATGTATGAATATCCCGCACTACAGTATTACTGGCGTCGGGTCTGGGGTCGTATCCAGTCTATTTTGCACTTTCAAGAGCCCCCTTTCTTGGAGGATAGTGGGACTTCGCCCAGTTGCGGGGATCCCCTCTCTTCTAAAAATGGCTTACCTCCTTTTGGACTTTATGCTTGGCATTGCTCTCTCCCTAATTAAGTAATACTGGAAAAATAGCTCCCATCTGAGCCCCAATGAATGGTGGAATCATGTCTGTCTCTACAGTAAATATGAACAAATACCTCGTATGTTTGCTTCCCCCGTTCAGACTCCTCATCATCGGTCTAAATGGAAGATGCTCAATGACTATGTACATTCTGCTAAATGCTCTCATCTGACTGTCTAAATTTGTATATATCTCTGTCCCATGATCATTCTGTATCGTAGATACTCTTTTGATCGTTTTGATGTATAATCACTGTTAATTGGAAGCGCTCACATGCTGACATAATCGGTTAGAGAAGAAGCATGGGGGTGGGGGGTAATTGGGTTTACTTTTCCTTATTGTATACTTGTTTTGTCTCCTTTGGTGTGTTGTTTCTTTTGTTTGTTGCAAAATGAAAATAAAAGTTTAAAAAAAAAAAATTGGTGTTACATTGGCGATCCTCCAATCTTCAGGTATTAGAGATGATTTTAATGATAGTTCACAGATTACTGATAGCAGGTCTGAAATCTCATATTTCAGTTCTTTCAACACCCTTGGATGTATACCATCCGGCCCAGGTGATTTGCTACTCTTCAGTTTATCTAATAGTTGTAATACATCTTCCCGATGTATCGATATTTCCTTCAATTCTTCCACACCTTTAAATACCACTTCAGTCATGGGTAACATCCCTACATCTTCCTCAGTAAAGACCGAAGCAAAGAATTCATTCAGTCTCTCCGCTATCGCCTTGTCGCCCAATGTGTTTTGGGCTAGTTGTATGTCCCTCTTGTATGTGTCCTCCTGTCACAATGTGCTTGGTGACTGGCTGCAGAGGTATGATGTCTGGCTGTGACCTATATGCCAGATACCATATTAGCATGTAGACCTCAGGGGGATAGAGAACGCAGGCTGGTAATGATGAACATGCCCCAAATAGAGTAGGCACAAGGCAAAACTAAATGTAGGCTCTAATAAGCCATATTTGATGTAGGAACGCTAGAGTCATCTGGGTCGGGTGACTACAGTAGTGGAGTAATGTGACCTCAGTTAGTGCCACAACCTCATATCCTTAGGAGGAGGAGTACTTGGAAGGACAAACAAGCCTGTAATCACATGAATTCTGCCTACATCAGTGGCCAAATTCACCTATATGAGAGGTCCCGAGGGGCCAGCAGCACAGCCGGACCTCACAGCAGTAGAAAGCAACAATGTAGAGGTAATGCCGGGAGGTTATCTGGATACTGTCAAATGATACCCCAATGTGGCTCGTTACTGTTGCAGTACTGCTCCTGTATGCTGTGCTGCTCTTTGATTACAGTGGGATATCATTAGCCATCCTCAGATAGGTCCTTTACATCACTGTTACATTGCTGATCTGTGGTGCTGTGAATTGTTGCTATGCAGCTTAACCCTCTCGGCTTTGCATGTCTGTTGTCAGGACCATGGATGTATGCAGTGTTGAATCAGATTTGGGTCATGTCCGCCACGCCCCCCTGCTGCACCATTGCTTTGCAGTCTGCAAATACGTTCAGGACTGTGTCTATCATGCACACAGGCCAGGTACCTGTCACACACACCCTGTGCCTACCCTGCCATTTGCTGCTGTATCATCACCCCACAGTTGCCTGTGTTAGGGCATGCATGCTGTCAGGACATAGTCCCCCACCAATCCCCTCCATGTGCCACATGTGCTTGGGCGTGCCCTGTACGTGTGCTGCATAACTACTACTACTACTCCTACTACTACTACTAAGCATTTATAGGGCACTACCAAGCACACGCATCACTGTGAAAGTAATCTCACAAAAAGACAATCCCTGCTCAGCGGTGCTTGTAATTGAAACAGACATAGCAATAACAGGTGTGGGAGGAGGTTTGTAGCAGGAGTGAAGCGACATATGCAGGGCAGACAGAAAAAAGGATGGTGTTAGGAACACATGTGAGTGGAGGACAGAAACATGCAAATTAAAAGGGGTGGAATGGAGAACAGCACACTTATGAGCTAAAGGCAGAGGGAAAGAGATGAGCTAGGAACCCAGATATGAGGAGGTGCAAATAAGATGCCTGACGCATATACAAAGGGTGTTTACTCTATGCGTTGGGAGCAGCAAGGTGTAAGTTGCATACCTACCTGCCTGGGGATGTGCAGTGTCCAGCACTTCTGGCAGTCCACACAGGTATATGGGCCCAAGCCGGTCTGCTAGCTCCTGCTCCAGGGGTGTGAGAGTTGGTGCAAAGGGGCCACCCCCACCGGAGCCCATGGCATGTTGCCGCTCAGCCACCATGTGTGCACGCACACCACACTTAATGTCATTGAACCTCTTTCTGAGGCTGTCAAGGTCCCTGGTTGGTCCCCCTGCCTGTGCTATGGCCTCCTGCACCTCCTCCCACACGTGTATACGTGTTGCCACAGTGGTGCTGTTGCTCAGTCGGCCATACAGCACGTCATAATGCTCCAAAACACTAGCCAGCAGGATGTGGTTTTCTTGCTGACTGAATCTCACAGCCCTCCTCCATTCCACAGCTGGCACCTCTCCCTCCCTGTCACACATTCCTACTCCTGGGATCCTCAGCTCCACCTCACACCTGGTCCTGGCCCCACCCTCCTCTTCCTGCTGTCTGCTCCACAACTCAGCTCCTGTCTCTCTCACCTGCTCCTGGCCTCCCCTCCTCTCTGTCTCCCCTGCTTTGTTTAAGTTATCATATGTCTCCTTCATGTGGACGGCATGCACTACTGGAATAGATGGAAGATGTTTTCCATTGTTCAAAAGCACAGCCTTCAGACTCAGTTTCGAAGAGTCTATAAATAGTCTCCAGTCTTGTGGGTCATGAGTGATTTTTAAGGTATTCATGAGGCTTTCAATATCGGAACAGAATGCCAGATTACTTTCCTTTCTGAAGAAAGGCTCCAACTGCTGGTGGCGCTTTCGATATGAAGTAATGTTGACATCTTCTTCTAGAAGGTTCCATTGTTGGAGTCTTGATCCTAGCAATTCTGCCTTGTTCTTGGATAAGTCCAAATCACAAACCAGATCATTTAGTTCTTCCTGTTTTATTCTGTGTGGAGTTGATAATGCATCCAAGTGAAAATCTGGGTCACTGCATGCTGACAGACCAGGAGAAGAACAGGTCGGCTCACCCTTGTCCTCATCAGATGAATCAAGAGAATATTCTGATGGTGTTTCTGGAATACGAAGTCCCTCACCATGTGGAACTGGTCTCAATGCAGACGGAATGTTTGGGTAGACTATGCTCGACTTCTTTTGCTTCATTATTCCGCTGGAAAGAGGAGGAACCAAGCAGAAGTAACAGTCATTTATGTGGTTGCTTGGCTCTCTCCACACTATGGAGACTGCAAACGGCATTGATGCTGTTTTGCAATTCAACCACTGTGAAAGCTGTGTTGTACATGTAGTGCAGTATATATGCGGGGCCCAAGGCTTGTCTTGGTCACCAATTTTGCATCCAAAGTAAAGATGATATGCCTTCTTCAGTTGAGAAGTGATACTTTTCTTCTGGCTGGCAAATATCACTTCCCCACAAATGTAGCAGAAATTGTCAATGGTATTAACGCACTTTCGCAGCATTACTGTTCTGTATTGTACCTAAATGGCTGAAATTATATGATTAATAAAAGTTACATGTAACAGTAGCTTAAACCGTCTCTCACACAGTCTGAAATATTTTAAATGCTCAACCTTTCCGACTGAATATAGTACACTGCTGACGTCAGATGGCTTCAGCAGCCGTCTGGCAGTAGTATTGCATTGCATCAGAAAATGATGCAGTCAGCTTTGGATGATGTGTGCATGCTGGTATTATGCAATGTGATGCAATATTACATCATTCAAGGCTTATTTGGGATGTTGTTGATGTCCTACTGGATAAATTTAAACAGTGAAACGTCAAAAATGAACTACATTCAATATCTTCAAAACGAGAGCCAATAAAAATTTTTTAATGTTATAGTCGTGTTCAGTTCACCAAGATACTACAGATTAGGGCCTTTTAAAGTCAGTAATGATTTCAATGTTGAGCAGTGTTATCAGTTTGTGTGTCTTGTGAATGCAGTGTCTGCATAAGTGCGTGCATGCATATTGCTGTTTTGAATGTGTATTATCTGTCATCTTTTTTGCATATGTGTGTCTGTGTGTGTGTATCTTCGTGGGTTGGTGTGTCCATGTGTGTATTTGTATGATCATGCACGTGTTTATGTGTTACGGCATGCACCTTTGTAAGTGTGTCTATGCATTCTTATATATGTCTGCATATGCTTTGTGACAATTTACATGGTCAGTCACACAAGTCCCAGAATCCCTTAGAGTATGTGGCAGGGTCAGTCAGACTACAAGTCCCAGAATCCTTAGAATGAGAAGGCTCACCACAGAAGGATAAGGTGATCCAATTAAGAGAGCAGACAGGTTGCAAAGGGAGCCAGTAATAAGCAACAAGGACCTTAAGAATGCGGCCGGTGTATATGTTTTGAAAGCAGGGGAGGGGGTGGGGTGGGGGGGGGGCCTGAAAGGAAGGAAAGCAGGAAGTGCAGCCTTCAAGAGTCTGTCCCTGCTTCTGCAAAAGTGCCTGTGCTTCAGTAAGGGAGGCAGATACCCCAAGGTGGAAAAAGCTATGGAAACACAAGCATATGAGGGCAATAAGGACCAGGAACCCATGGGGGTACTGTGGATGGGACAGTGAAAGCTCTAGGCCTGGGGCAGATTCAGCCAGTTTATAGTGAACCTGAAGGATGGAAGGGAGGGGCAGCTCCGTAGCTATTTACTGTGCAGCTGAGCAACATTGTTTTGTTCTGAGAAAGTCTGGGTTTGATCCTAGATGATCTGATTTGGCAACTTGAGACTTTGTGTGCATATTTGTTTTGAACTATTTTACTTTGAGAAGGAGAGGCCATGCCCAGCCCTGGGGCTGAGGGAAGCCCAGGGTGATGGAGCGGGTATAACAGAACCATCTGCTGGACTTTACTAAGATTTACTTTGCCTTCCATCTCCCTCCACACACAGAATTTAACATGTTCAGCACAGGAACTTGCCATAGTTCACCTGCTCCCTTTCTGTGACTAGAGCAGCATTCCATACGCTTCTGAGATTAAAGCTTTGTATAATTAAAACAATTTTGGGCAAAATAAAGTTAAAAAAAAAAAACACTGAAAAAGAAAAAAATGACAGCAGATAAAAGCCATATAGCCTACTCAGTCCCGATATTCAAAGACATTTATACGGTTAGTGCTGCTGAATATCCACGATTAACTCCGCTACACACCCCAGTGCTTACCATGTATCATCGGGGTGTGCCGTGGGCATTCTGGGAAGGAGTGGAGGTAGCACCCACCGCTAAGCAGACAGCGGCAATATTACACCACTGCCCAGTTAGCTTCTGTGGCATCTTCGACTGTGCAGTGACCCTCGATATCCAATGCTAGGGCTACATATAACCCTGGCATTGAATATCCAGGGTAAAAGTTTGGCGGCAATGGCTATGTGCTGTAGATGTGTATAGCTATCGCAAATGAATATCACGCTCAAAGTTAAAAAAAAAAATGTCCTATGCCGTCTGCTCTTCCATACCAACTACTACACTTTCCAGTCATTTTCTTCCACTATGTCCCATCCTAAATCTACTACCTCCACCGGAAGATTATTCCATACATCCACCACACTTTCCGTGAATAAATAATCTCCAGGAACAAGCAGGAATAAGTCATCACATATGGGTACGTCGGTACCGACGGAGCCTGCGCGGGAAAGCTCCCCAGCTTTTCAGATGAAAAGCTTTTGGGGCCTCCCACTGCACATGCGCGCTGCCTTCCCGCCTTCCTGACCACCTCTCCTCAGTTTCTCTTTTTCCGCAGAGCCAGCAGGTCGTGTTCCTGTCACCGCTGAAGAATTTGTTACTTTTGTTTGTTTCTTTAGACCGCGTACCTGCCTTCCCCATACCGAAACCGGTACCGCCGGTCTCTCTTTCTTTCTTTTTAAAAAAAAAAACAACAACATCTTTTTCTTTTATTTCAGCACAGCTGGGTACTTTGTTAGGCCTTCAGGCCTACACAAATTCTCCTCATGGAGAAGCCAGCTCCTGGTTTTAAAAAATGTACCAAGTGCAGTGCTGTCATTTCTGTTACAGACACCCATGAATGGTGTCTTAAATGTTTGGGACCTGACCATTCCATACCGGACTGCCCATCCTGCTCCCAGATGTCTAAACGTGGATTGCAGAACTGGGCCAACAAGTTCCATGTGCTGTTTCCTTCAGAAGCATCACAGTCATCCAGGTCTTCCTCTCCGGATGGATCTCAGGCAACCAAAACTCCTGTGGGCAAATCCTCTAAAAGCAAATCTCTTTCTAAAGATCGAGAGGCTCTCAATCTTGAGTTCGAGGATTCTGCCCAAGCCAAAAAACCCCGGCGGGAGGCTCCGGCCTCCAAAGCAACCATGGGGTCACAGGTTGACATCGATGGCACGGCCTCGACCGATCACCTGTTGGACTGCTCTGGGGTACCGGTCCATACCGGTACCGACATCCAGGCAGCAGTGGCGTCTATGGGCAATACTGTCCAGACCATGCAGCAGGCCGTTTTGGCTTTCATTAAGGCTGCGACGCCCTCGGTACCGATTCCATCGGTACCGACTCCGGTTCCGATATCCAGACCGGAACCGAGACCATCGACGTCCAAGCGTCGATCGGTTCCGCATGCCGGATTCAGGCTTTCGCCCGATACCGATCCCATGCCCGATACGCCCGATATCGATACCGAATGGTATGCGTATCGAGCATTAAAAGCACAGAGGGAATACTCAGATTCTTCTGATGAATTCAATTCCTCTGATGACTCTGCTGAGCTTGTTCTTCCTGAGGAGCCCTCTTCTCCAAAGAGGAGGATGTCTCCCCCAGAGGATTTATCCTTTCAGGATTTCATTATTGATGTAGCTAAAGAACTTTCTGTTGCTACATCTTCTGAAAAAGAACCCAGATCAAAAAAGTTGGATATTTTAGGATATTCTAAAGCTCCTAAAGAGGCAGTCACTCTGCCTATCCATGAAATCCTTCAAGAACAGTTGATGGATTTGTGGGAGACCCCTTTAACATTGTCTCCCCATTCCCGTAGGTTGGACACCATGTATCGGGTCCCTCCTTCTCCTGGGTTCCAAAAACCTCAGCTGCCTCACCATTCCATTGTGGTGAAGTCTGCCATGAAGAAAATAAAGAGTCCTAAAAGACATTCTTCTACCCCTCCTGGGCGAGAATGTAAAACCCTTGACTCTTTTGGTAGGAAGATTTTCCAGGCTAGTATGCTTATAGCCAGGATAAATTCTTACAGCCTTTATATGGGCATGTTTCTCGGAAAAATTGCCCTAAAGGTACAGAATTTTGCCCCCTTTATCCCTGAGGATCAAAGGGCGGACTTCTTTTCTATGGTGACACAACTTTCAGAGGTCTCCAAGTTCTCCAACAGGGCAGCCTTTGATTCCTTTGAGGTCGCTGGTAGGGCTTCGGGAATTGCCATTGCAGCCCGCCGCCTTGCTTGGCTCCAGGCTTCTGACCTAGAACCCTGGGTCATGGATGGCTTAAGGAATCTGCCCTGTACAGGAGAGAACTTATTTGGTGAAGACTGGCAAATTAAAGCTGCTCAAATGGATGCAGAAAATGCCACTCTAGATAGACTTTCTAAGTCTACTTCTACTCCTGCCAAAAAGAAGTCTTTTAAAAGGCCTTTCTATAAGAAGGCCAGATTTTCCACAAATACTGGCCAGCAGTCTGCTCAGCCTCGCTATGCGGCTAAGCGTCAGCAATCTAAGCAAGTAAAGTCCAAGCCTGCAGTGTCAGCTGCACCCCAGCAGGCTCAACCCCCTCAGGGGTTTTGACTTGCCCCTAGAGAACTTACCGTTTCTGGCTCTAGAACGACCAGAGCCCCTCGCCATTCCTGGAAGGCTAACTCAGTTTGCTCCCAGATGGGAACAAATCACATCAGAGCAATGGACCCTCTCTATCATCAAAGAGGGCTACAAACTTCATTTCTCCAGCCTTCCTCCCCATACCATGGTGAGGCAATTCAGCTCTCCCCCATCTCTTCTGACCCTGTTGGGTCAGGAAGTCTCTTCTCTCCTTGCCCAAGGGGCAATAGAGGAGGTTCCTCCTCCTCAACAGGGGTTAGGATTCTACTCCCCTTATTTTCTCATAATAAAGAAGACAGGGGGTTTCAGACCTATCCTAGATCTGAGAGAATTGAACAAGTTTCTGTTCAAGGAGAAATTCAAAATGCTCTCTCTGGGCATTCTCCTTCCCTACCTTCAGAGTCAGGATTGGCTTTGTTCTCTAGATCTCAAGGATGCGTATACCCATATACTCATCCATCCATCCCACAGAAAATATCTTTGCTTTCTGTTCCAGGGAAAACATTTCTAGTACAGAGTACTACCCTTCGGTCTGGCCTCTGCTCCAAGAGTATTCACAAAATGCATGGCAGTCGTAGCCGCATTTCTTCCCATATCTGGACGACTGGCTCATCCGAGCTCCATCTCAGTCAGAAGCCCAGATTTCTCTGGACCGCACAAGGCGTATTCTTCATTATCTGGGACTTGTGGTAAACGTTCCCAAGTCCCAACTCATCCCTACTCAATCCCTGGAATTCATAGGGGCCCAATTGGACTCCACCACTGCAAGGGCCTACCTCCCTCTGGTCCGAGGCCAAAGGCTAATAAGCTTGGCCTCCCAGGCTCAGTCCAGAAGCCATTTGACAGCCAGAGAACTGCTGCAACTTCTGGGCCACATGGCCTCCACGGTCCATGTGGTGCCCTATGCTCGTCTCCATATGAGAGCAGCTCAATGGACTTTGGCCACCCAGTGGTCTCAAGCATCGGGACTGCTCTCGGACCAAGTGCTCACCTCAAAACGTCTGTTTTGGTCTCTCCAGTGGTGGACATCCTCCAAAAATCTGTTGTTGGGGACCCCCTTCCAACCTTCGTTGCTCCAAGCAACCCTCACAACAGATGCCTCCCAAACAGGGTGGGGAGCTCATCTTCAACACCTCTCCACTCAGGGCACCTGGTCTCCCCAGGAGACCACCCTTCATATCAACCTTCTGGAACTGCGAGCAATTTTCCTTGCCCTCACAGTCTTCCACACCCTCCTTGCCAACCTGACTGTCCTAGTTCAGACAGACAATCAGGTAGCCATGTTCTATGTCAACAAACAAGGAGGGACGGGCTCTCTGGTGCTTTGCAACGAAGCTCTCAGATTATGGGCCTTCGCCAGAGAGCATCAAATTCATCTTATGGCAGTATATCTTCCAGGAGTTCAAAACTCTTGGGCAGACAGACTCAGTCGAGTTCTGCTCCCACATGAATGGTCCCTGCATATGGACCAAATACACAGAATCTTTCAGGAATGGGGGACCCCGGACATAGACCTCTTTGCAAGTCCGTGGAATGCCAAACTTCCCCGGTTCTGTTCCAGGACTCCGTGTCAGGGAGCTCAGGCCAACGATGCCTTTCTCCTGCATTGGGGTCAGGAATTCCTCTATGCCTTTCCACCCATTCCTTTGATTCCCAAGACTCTGTTCAAACTTCAGAGGGATCACGGATCAATGATCCTCATTGCTCCACGATGGCCACGCCAAGTGTGGTTCCCTCTACTTCTACAGCTCTCCGAGGGCTCCTCCCTGGACCTGGGAGCTGCTCCAGACCTTCTGTCTCAGGAGCAGGGGACTTTGTGGCACCCAAACCCCAAGTCCCTACATCTCCGAGCTTGGTTACTGAAGGCTTAACTCTTCATGAGTTTAATCTTTCTCAACCAGTGAAAGGTATCCTTCATGCCTCTAGGAAACCCTCTACCAGGCGTTCCTATGCTTTCAAATGGAAACGTTTTTCCATTTGGTGTGCTCAACAGGGTCTTGACCCTCTAGCACTTCCTTTGAATTCTCTACTGGACTATCTCCTGCATCTCTGCAATGCAGGCCTCAAGACGAATTCAGTACGAGTCCATTTAAGTGCTATTGCAGCATCTTTAAAACCCATAAATGGACAACCTGTTTCCTCTCATCCTCTTATTGCCAGATTCATGAGAGGCCTGACCCTCACTAAGCCTCCCATCCGACCTCCTCCGGTAGCATGGGACTTGAACCTAGTTCTGGGTCAACTTATGAAGCCACCTTTTGAACCGTTGGTATCTACCTCCCTGAAATTTATTTCCTGGAAGGTCCTTTTCCTTATTGCAGTCACTTCGGCTCGCCGCATCAGTGAACTGCAGGCTTTGGTGGCTAATCCACCTTATACCAGATTTCATCATGATAAGGTGGTCCTTAGGACGAATCCCCATTTTATGCCTAAAGTGGTCTCGCCTTTTCATCTTAATCAAGAGGTATATCTACCTGTTTTTTTTCCAGCTCCTCATGCATCCAGTGCAGAGAGGAACCTTCATACTCTTGACTGTAAAAGAGCTCTCGCCTTTTACCTCAATAGGACTCAGCCACATCGAAAGTCTTCTCAACTTTTCGTGGCTTTTGATCCTTCTCATTTGGGACTTCCAGTCACCAAACGTACACTTTCCAATTGGATTGCTCAGTGTATTTCCTTTGCTTACCAGAGTAAGAACATTTCTCTGGAAGGCCATGTCACAGCTCACAATGTGAGAGCCATGGCCACTTCTATGGCTCATCTTCACTCTGTGTCCATAGATCAGATCTGTCGAGCAGCCACTTGGGCCTCGGTTCATACCTTCACAGCCCATTACTGCTTGGACAAGGACTCCCGCCGGGATGCCTTGTTTGGTCAGGCTGTCCTCAAACACCTGTTCCATACTTAAACAACTCCTGCCCACCTTCCCTGGATGGATGCCTGAGATCCATACGAAGATGGTTACCCTTGGAGGGGGATCTCCCAGGCATCTTAGCTAGGGAGTCCCCATATGTGATGACTTATTCCTGCTTGTTCCTGGAGATAGCACAGTTACTTACCTGTAACAGGTGATCTCTGGGAACAGCAGGAATTAGTCATCACAACCCACCCACCTCCCCTAGGAGTTGTCTCTCTATCTATCTATCTTCCTTTCCTCTCTCTCTATTGTCTCAGCTTTAAACTCGAACTGAGGAGAGCTGGTCAGGAAGGCGGGAAGGCAGCGCGCATGTGCAGTGGGAGGCCCCAAAAGCTTTTCATCTGAAAAGCTGGGGAGCTTTCCCGCGCAGGCTCCGTCGGTACTGACGTACCCATATGTGATGACTAATTCCTGCTGTTCCCAGAGATCACCTGTTACAGGTAAGTAACTGTGCTTTACCTGAAATTATCTTGAATCTATCCCCTCTCGTCTTCGTCCTATGTCCCCTGATTTCAGAGCTTTCAATTGAAAGAGGCTCTCCCCCAGTGCATTTATACCACAGAGGTATTTATATGTCTCTATCATATCTCCCCTCTCCTGCCTTTCCTCTAAAGTATACATATTGAGATCTTTAAGTCTGTCCTCATAGGCCTTATTCCAGAGTCCACTGGGCATTTTGGTAGCCACCCCTGCACCAACTCTATCCTGTTTATACCCTTTAGAAGGTGTGTTCTACTGCACACGATACTCCTAATGAGGTTTCACCAAAGACTTATACAGAGGAAATATCACCTCTTTCCTGCTTCCGACCATTCCTCTCCCTATGCACCCAAACATCCTTCTGGCTTTCACAATCACTTTTTCTACCCAGCTAACCTTAAGATTATCAAAAGCAATCATGCCCAGGTCCCACACTTCTTTCATAGACAGAAATACTTCACCCCCAATACTGTGCCACTCGCTTTTGCAGCCTAAATGCATGACCCTTCATTTTTTAGCATTAAATATCAGCAGCCAAATTCTTGACTAATCTTCAGGCTTCACTAGATCCTTCCTCATGTAAAGAGAAATCTACGTGCCCACACTCAAACCCCCACAGACACCCTCCCTGGGACATCTCTGCACACCCCCCTTGACGCCACTCTACATACACACATACTCCTACCACTCCTAACAAACATACGCACCTGCACTGATATATACTCTGGACACTTGCAGACACACAGACACCCTGCCCCCTGGCACACAGTGCCAAAACACGTGCACCCTGCCCTGAAATATAATCTCAAAATGTACATTCATCGTCAAAACATACATATGCACCCATGACACATAGATATACTCCACCACTTGATGACATGCTACCTTAGCATCTTCACAGAAAAACAACTAAACTCTCCCTGTGGAAATAGATGCACATTATACCTGTGATTTACACCTTCATGTGCACCTTACATACACCATCAGCCACTATGTACGTGATGCCCAACTACCCACTCACACATCCCCTGCGACTGTACCACGCCTTCCTAAACTGCGTCCCTCATACAGACATGCCTTAGTCTATGAAAGGAGGAAAGGGAAATGTGTCATTGTGTTATGCCGTCAATACACATCTTTCAAACTTGTTTATTTTTGCAGAGATGGGATTCTTCGGTTGGCGGACCACGGCTGTTGCTTCCTTCTACTTGACAATGAAATGAGAAACAAAAGGAATTTTATTTGTTCTTCTTTCATTCCATTTTCATAATGAAATGAAATAATTTAGGAAAAAGTGTTGAGGTTTCCTCTTTCATGTGAAAGAAAAGCACATCTCCATTACTGGATAACTCTGAACAGTGAAGTGAAGGACCAGAGGAAGAACTTTGTCATCTGCAAGACTGATGAAGAAACAGGACTAGAGCAGTAAGATGCAACATGATACAAGCTGCCGTGGCTGGGAATTCTCTGGGGAAACTTCTTTCTGCCTCAATTATATGATATACGTGGACAGAGGAAGCACTCTCAAGGTGCATCTGACCTTCAAAATGTAATATATCACCCACCGCTTTGGTTGGAGACCTCTCCGGCTGGACATGGAACGCAGTCATAGCAGCAGATGGGCTTTCCTTCCCTGGTTAATTTCCTAAAGCCCGGCGGACAGCTCTGGCTGCATCTGGACTGTGGAGGCGTCTATGAAATGAAAAATAAATGTGGATAACTGTAAAACGTTTTTTAATTGCAGAACATTTTTTAATTGTAGTGTTTCTTTATTGTCTACTTCTGGCCCAATTCAGATCTTTTATCTTCAAGCACCTATTACCAAGCCCTTCAGTAGAATACAGTGCTGAGTTATGAACCCTATTTTAAAAACAGTAATTCTGAAAGCAGTTACTAAGTGAAATCTGCAGGGGTATATTCAAAGGAATTTACATAGTTTGCAGATCTATAAACCACATAAATCTGTTTAGCAGGATATTCAGTGGCACATACTTCATCTGTACCCCTGAATATCCCACAGAGCCCAGTTACACCCCAACATTAACCACTTAGAATCGGAGCATTCTGGGAGCAGAGCAGTGGGGGCAATAAAGGTCATCTCGTTAGCTGATGTGTTGAGCCGTTGACCATCTAACTTAAAAAAAGACTGTCCAAACTTTAGCTGGTTTAGGTTTCAGGCCAGCAGCTGAATATCACCATTGACTGGAAGATTTGTGCTACTGCTTCAAACCAGAACAAATATACAGTTCCACAAAAAATATTAGGTATAAACTTCAAATTATCATTTCAGTCCTATTAGTGAAAAATTGATATGCTGTGACACTTTCTATCACATTAAAATATAAAGTAGTTGTATATTCCAAGGTGGGCTCTATGGGGTAGTAGTGGGGTAAAGCTGTTGACCTCATTGTGGAAATGTTTGAGGATCTAACTAGAGTCTTATCCTGTCTCAGTGTGGCCCCGCCTGATGTCTTCTATGGGTAAATTCTCACTCAGGTTTATTTAGATAAAATATTTTCTCTCATCTTGATATCAATGCCATTATTACTTACTGTCCCTGCTCACAGAAATCACAATCTATCAGGACAGAAGCAGACAACTAACAGGGCTAATAGGGGACTAGGGTAAAACAAAGGAGAAAAGGTGCAAAACAGGAGTAAAAAATTTTTAATCTACATGGTATTATCCCTATTTGCTGCTTGGTTATATTTGTATAAAGCAGAATTTTTAGTTGTCAGTAACACTGTGGTAGTTTTTCTCACCACAGGACTCATATATGATATTTGCATAGTTTTGTGACTTACATCATGCTCTAACTTTGCTTATGACTGACCTGAGTGAAGGCGCTCTCCCACACAATCGCCTCTTCATTGATGGTGAAATCCTGGTTTGGTGGAGCATAAGGGTTATAACCACCAAAATCTCTGTACTCTCTGTCCCATTGGGTAGAAGGACTATGTTGATAATATTATATCCAGAGGAGAAATCACCATTCTCATCGAAAAATATCTCATCACCCAGAATGTTCCTAAAGTGGACGTTCTTCAGATAATGATGAAGCTAAAGAATGAGGAACAGATTTTCAGTAATGTTCCTAAATATGGGATATACATGTCAAGCTCATACAATACCTGCAGAACCAAAAGAGCTTCAGAGAAGGGTGACAAAAATGGGCTCTTCAGCTTGGAGAAAAGATGACTGAGAGGGGATATGCTAGAAGTTTATAGAATCGTGAATGGGGTAGATCAGTTAAAAAGGGAATGTTCCTTTAACATTTCAGACATCATAAAAACAAGTTTTACTCCTGCTGGAATTCTGCAAATAAAATTCAAACGTTTGTGCCAAATTGTCTGACTTATGCAAAATTCTACCTGCTTTGTCAAAATAATAAATATCTTGTTTTTGAGTGATCCTTAATTTAAACTAGCACTTTTTTAAAATTATTGTAAGGGTAACAAGAGGACATACCATGAAATAAAGTTCCTGGATGATAGTTGTGGGTCATTGTTCACCTATGGGAATGAGCTACATGAAATAGACTGACGTTTTTGAGGTCTGCTGGGTACTGGTTACCCTCATTGACCTTGACCTACAGAGGCTCCTGGGCTTGACAAACCTTGGTCAGACTCAATATTGGTTTTCGTATGTTATTATGAATATTACAAGCTTTGTAAGAAAAAAGTGAGCTAATGTTGCCAATGGAAAAGACAATTTTTTGGGTTGTTTCCAAAGTTCCCTCTTATCCTATGGGGCCCTTTTTGCACTTAGTACATATTGTCATGCCCCAGCCCTCTGCCTCAGGCTTAGAGGGTTAGGGTTGCCATTATGTTCTCCTTATAGAAGGTGGGATAAACCATTTAGCTCCAGCTAAGCCTGCTGGGAGTGGTAGTTCTTCTGCCCTCTAATAAGGAATAGTCGTGAAACCAGTGGTAAAGGCAAAGATGACAAAATTTATTCCCCAAACAAAAGGTTCAATGCAGATTGTATCAGGATAATTCTTCAGTTGTTTGCTCAACGTTATTTACACAAATATGCTGGCTGAGCTTCACATTCTTTACTCAAAAATGCAACTGCTTATCACGTATAACAGATAAAGTAAAACACAGCAGCTTCCTTCAACAAAGAAAAATATTCTCTTTTCCTTTGTCTTCACTCAGCTCTCCAATATACATTTAGAAAAGGGATTCAATGTCATCAGCTAAACATAGCGTATAGTCCATAGGAACTTCAGATGAATCATTCTCATTAAAGTCCACTTGCATTTCCTCCAACTCCTGAACTGCAGTGTTTTGCTTCAAGCTACTATCATACGTCTTAGGGTAACTCCCACCTAAGGCTTCCTGTGTTTCCTTTGAGCACAGCTCTATGTGATAGGGATAAAAAGTACCTGAGGTTGTGGAGACTCCTCTCTGGCTCTGTTCAGCAATCTCTCTCCAGCTTTGGTGAAACAGTCTCTGGTTCCCTTGTGTGAGTTCCTCCCTGGAGCTCTGCCTCGGTTCCCTGTTCCAAGCTGGCCTTTGTAGACTCCTGGATTGAGTCCTGGGTTCCCACCTCTGAACTCTCTGAACCTTTCTATCCGGCACTGGGGTTTGAAGGTTTCTCTGCTCTCTCACTCTGAGCATGCTTCTCCACCTCCGTCTCTTCTCCCCTTCTGCTCTGATTGCTTCACCTCCACTACTCCAGCTGTGTCTCCTCCCGTGTTCTCCTTCGCTCTCCTTCCTCCTGTCCATCTTGTTTTCCTTGCTCTCTCCTAGCCAGGGTTTATATTGCTGCTCTCTGAGCCATGTCTCTGCCTCTCTGGACAGGTGTCTGTAATTAGGTTCCAAGCTTGCTGCTACATCAGCAGAGCTTGGGTGTGGCAGCCTAGCTTCAGCTTCTCTGTGCTTGTTTCTCTTCGCAAACGTTGAAACGTGTGTACTGCAGGGATGTCACTGTTCTTAAAGGTAAAATCATTCTTTTCTTCTACTTCCATATGCTCATTAGAGGCTTCTTTATCACAATATTTAGCATGAAAACTAATGTGTGTTAAGTGCAAAGCCTTGTAAGAGGTCAGACCGGCATGTTCCCAGCAGTTACCGTACTGATGTGTATCCTTATGCACAGCACTTCCTCGATCTACTGCACATCTCTAACATTTCATGCTGTAACTATCTTCTGCCTGCATTACATACTTGAATACTACGTAGGGTCTGCATGTGCTTATCTAACTAAGACAATGAAAATGCAATCCATCATCCTCGTAGATATGAAGAGATGGTTTTCTTCATCTCAAATTGTCTGGAGATCTGGGGTTCCTTCTCCTTACCCAAACACCAAGATCTGCTCTTCTGCCTCACTGTCTGCTCTCACTTCTTCATCTTTCTTTCAATCATGTCAGCACACAGGCCCTGATTTAGGAATAGACAAGTCACCAGAGCATTGCTTCTATGCACTGATGTAAATCTCACCTAAGCAGCTCCTCACAATGCGGGACGGGGGCCTGGGCAGAAAGTGATCCCACACAGCGGCGACGGCAGCAGCGCAGCAACTTACTTTAACATGTCTGATCTTGTAAGTTCGCCATTGGGAGCAGTATGGTAAACATGATAAGGTAAATTTGCTGTGCAGCTGCTTGCACTGCCGCATGGGAGGGGGGCCACTGTACAAAGATGTGGGCTTGCATGAGGGGGATGCACCAAGGCCGCAACAATAAGAGCTCTCAGCAAATTTTACTTTGGGGCCCCTCATTGTAACGTCACTGTATCTATGCCTCGATCCACGCCTGTTCTCTGTTTTTCCATATTGGCGCTAACACCTTGAACTGAAAAGAGCACAGAGCCTGCCTCTCTTTGCATTATAATAGGCCCAGCTTTCCATAGTAGTATGAAACCCACGCGAGGGAAGGATTTGTGGCATCACTGAGGCTGTAAGAGATGGACTATGGCAATCAGCACAGGACAGTGAGAGGGAGGCTGAAGGGAGGATCTAGGCAGTGGTGATCGGGTGGGGAAGGAGGGTGGAGTAGCTGTGATTGAGGTGGAACAGGAGGGAGCAGAAGTGATTGGGGGAAAATTCATCCCCCACACACATATCATTGCCTATTGTTGCCTAAAGAGTAAATCCAGCTCTGTCAGCACAGATACACTTTACTTGCTATTCCCCTACCGGTTCTGTTCCTCTTCTAGCAGAGTTATCCAAGTCTAAACTGAATTCAGTGCTTGTGAGACTGGAGCATCTGTGTGAGAATAAGGCACCACTTTCTCTACGCATGAAGTCTTTCATACTGTGCTATGCAAAGCACTATTTTTTTCTGAACACAGTACTTCTAAGAAATGATGTTACCTTCCATTGCAAAGAATCTGGAACTTTCTGGCTTTGTCCACTCCATAGGATGTCTTCTCCATAGGTGGATGTAAGCAGGTCATGCAATGCATGAGCCAAGACATACACAGCATTATAGACACTGTAGCTGCTCCCGGGGTATTTGGTATCACAGTGTGGACTGAAGGGCACTGTTTCCTCAGTGCTACAGGATCTTCTGATGCTCGTGGGGCAATAGCCATCACATAGCTTCCTCCACCACATCTGAATAGCTTCATCACTTGGAAAGAGGGAAGGATTCACCCCACAAATACATTTTGAAAAGCTTGGACTATTCCTCTTCACCACTGTGAATGCTAAGGTGTTGTTCATCATACTAAATGACAGTGAATAAATTGAGGGAAAATCCCATTCAGCTGTGGTGATCCATATTTTACCAGGCATCTTTTGAATGTTTATGTGCTGATAAAAATTACATATATGTTCTTTTTTACCATAAACAATGTTCACACTAGTTGATGATGTACGAATAGTCTCGTTAATTATCTTTATCTTATCTGGTGACATGGGACTGTTATGAAAGAAGATTTCGATGAATTCTATGCAACCATTGTTCTCTTCAATCCCTTCTTTCAGGATCTGGACAGCTCTCATGCTGCTGTCATCATCGGATGCAATGATACCGACCCAGGTCCAGCTGAAATGCTTTAGTAACCTGATAATCGCATTGCAGAGGTGCAGCTCACTGGGGACAGTTCGGTAGAAATAAGGAAACTTAACACTCCTCCTTTTACATACCCGCTTTACACATTACAATGCCTAACCTTCTCCCTTGTATGATCTTTAAAATTTTACTTACATAGCACTGTACATAGTTCATCTCCCTGTTCATCCAGGTTTGCATCCCCTGTTGATTGTAAACTCAGTGTAACCTGTTACATTGTTGTATATTTTGTTTAAATGTAAACCACACTGTTTATAATAGCGCGGTATATAAGAAATGCAAATAAATAATAAATAAAATAAATAACAACATCACTCATAAAAAGATTCTGTGATTTGTAACTGATCTGTTAAGAAAAATAACAGATCCATCACCATCTTTGGCATGGTAATATTACATTTCAAATAATGTGTTAGATTGAAAACATAATCTCAAACAGAAATTTGGAGAGCCAGAAGTTTGAGTTGAGGGAGTGGCAACGTAGCCTTGCTGAGCTCTTAGGAAGAGGGGCATAGTCGTTTATTAGGCGTGTGCATTTTGGGTTCATTGGGGCACCTAAAAATTCAGCATGTGTGCATATTGCTTTTGCACCCATGTATCTACGAATTAATTCATGCACAATCAAATTATGAGTGCAAACAAGCTGCACATACCCTATAATCTATCACAGAAAAGTAATAGAAGCAATATTCATCCGAAAGGCCAGCACATAAAGATATCTGGATAACTTATCTGGGTTTTTAATGTGAATCTTCTAACAGTCTACCTGTATAAGTTGGTCTGCTGAATATGTGATTTTAAACTTAGAAGGATAAATTATCCATAGGAAATTAGCACCACTATTTATGCAGTTTACTTATATGGATAAAAATATTATCTGGAGAGTGACTGTACATTGTCATTATCTGTCCATCTTTTAGCTCCAGCCTGGAATTCCCCAAACCTGCCTTAACCTATATGGATGTATTTTGGCTTTATCTTGATTTATGGCCAAAATGTACTGAATCTGTTCATTGGCAGCAAATTCTAAAAGCAAAACATTTATGCAACTAATACCCAGTGCTGATTGCATAAGTATTCTTGAATACTGACCGGTAGTGTGCCGTCTCATATAACCGGTAGTGATGGCAGGTAGCTTTGCATGGACAGTAGGGTAGTTTATCTATATGGTCTATTTAATAGCAGATTGAAAGTTTTTGGCCTGCACACCTCTACAAATAATGTTATCTGATAGATATCTATTTAGAGGGTAAGGGGCTCATTCTGAGAAAGACGTGCAGGCTCAACAAAAATATCTAAATTGCAGACAGGGAAACAGTACCGCATTCCAAAGGTGTGTGCAACATATGTGAGAGACCGGAATACGGGCATGCACATTTTTGTGCCCACATGCGCAAGTCTGCCTGCTGTGCATTCCAGCACTTGGCATTGTGACTTGCGCAGGGACATTGCTTTCTGCGTGTGTGTGGGGGGGCATTTCACCTTTAGCTCATCTGTCCTTTGCACCTGCATTGCCTCCGTGGTAGTCTCTGGGTCAGTCTGTTCCGGGTTGCATGTTTTCTGTTGCAAGCTGTGTGTTTCCTTCAGTTGTCACATCTCTGTCCACATGGGTTTCAGGTGGGGGTTCTTCTTCCTGGTCGTGTGCCCTGTGCTGTGTGTCTAGCCACCCCGGAATCTCCTTCCCACTGATGCACACTCAAAATGCATACCTTCTCTGTCCATGCAAACAACCCCAGCAGTGCACACGTTCTACCCATCTATACACACCTGCAATTCCGGTTTCTCCATCCAAGTGTAGTTGCTGGTGTACATCCACATGAAGGCATGAAACCGTGTCCATCTGCACTGTGGTCCATATGCAACAGGAAGCAGGATGAAATGATGCCCGCCCGCCCACCCGCAGCCAAACCCCTATCAGAGGAAGTAAAATTGCAAAACATCAGGCCAACTGTTGAGAGGCAGAGACCCACCCGCTCTGCAAGGTGGTCTTAGCAAATGAGAGAGCCCTCCTCCTCAGGGGGATAGATGGCCAGCCCAGGCTGCAGCATGCACGGGCTGGGAATAGATAAGGACCACCCTAGTGCAGTAAGTAGACAATACAGGAAAGGGTGGGTGTGGACAGGCAAGGACAGGAGGAATGCATGTGGAGGGAGAAGAACAGTGCACAGAGTCAGGAGAGCAGCCCCAAAGCAAAACATCAGTGGGAAGGAGATTCCGGGGTGGCTAGACACACACCACAGGGCACACGACCAGGAAGAAGAACCCCCACCTGAAACCCATGTGGACAGAGATGTGACAACTGAAGGAAACACACAGCTTGCAACAGAAAACATGCAACCCGGAACAGACTGACCCAGAGACTACCACGGAGGCAATGCAGGTGCAAAGGACAGATGAGCTAAAGGTGAAATACCCCCCCACACACGCACAAAGCAATGTCCCTGCGCAAGTCACAATGCCAAGTGCTGTGACTGAAATGGTAAAGACAAAATAAACTTGTGAGGCAGAAAAAGAGGCAATAAACAGTTAGATGTGAAGAGAACAAGGACACATTTCAGCTTCCCTGGAGCAGGTACAAAATAGGCACCATCTGGACTTCTTACATACGTGTCCTGTTACAGAATTACCCCCTAAATTTATGCATCACTTAAGGAATGGCAAATATGTAAAGGTCACACATATAACTAAAAATGGACCATGTCTTGATCTGTTTAAGGACATTCAGATCATTTTAGAAGTATGTCACAAATAGCAGGATGAATAGGTGTAGATTAGCTCCAAGTGTAGGGGCAGTTTCAGAAAACCGCTATTCACATATGTAGATGTCCGGGATGAAGAGATTTGAAGGGTGGATGGTTATGGTGTGGTTCCACTGGAGCCAAAAAAGTATATAGTATGTTCCATGCGAGTTTTTGACCTCCTCTGAGCAATGCATAACTTTCATATAAGTGCTCTTAGAGGAGGAGCCTAGTGTTTAGAACAGTGATCTGGTCATAAAAAAAAAACAGGGTTTGATTCCCAGGGGCACACCTTGGGCAAGTCACTTTACCCTCTGAAGCAAGGCCTGGCGTTCTACTTCCAGGGACACCTTGCCAAGAAACCCCAGTGACAGCATTGACCCAATGGCACATATTGCATTGCGTTTCTAAAAGAAAGAATTGTCCCTTTTTCTGATTCTGCTATCAAAATGTAAAAAAAAAGTTTTGTGGTTTTGATGCTTAATTGATTCCAATTTTATACATAATTTTGCGAAATGGGGCCACAATATGTGCAATTGCTGGTATACATACATGGAAGCTGTCAAATGATGTCGCTTTTCCTCTCTAGGTTTTCTTTTATGAAATCTCTGCTCCCGCTTTGTGTGCCATCAAATACCCATATCGTTGCTGTGCCCTTCTACGTATTTTACAAAAGGCTTCACTTTCAGCAGAGCCTTTTGTAAAATAGTTGGGGAAAAATGACCATCCTGATCAGAACATCCCATTTCCCATGTACAGCCCCTGTGCAATATGGGGCTTTATACCTGCTATTCATATGTTTAAACTCAAATGCACTGATTATGTAGAGAGCTTTTGAATTTTCCCGCTTTACAAAAAATTCCTCCTGTTCCCCTGACTTCTCATTTCCTTATACTTTTACATTTTGATCATTTAGCATTTTATCCATACAAAATTTAAGGGCCCGATATTGAATTGGGCAGGCTTTGCACTGCTACAGCACATATCCGTGCCTGCCGACCCTTTACCCCGGATATTCAATGCAACAGCGACAGCACTGATTATCCGGGGTCACAACACATGAGCTGGAGCCGGCGATGCTAACCGGGTAGGGGCGATATTGCACTGCTACCCAGTTAGCTAATGTGGGCAAAACCAGGCTAGCTTTTGCTATGCCTAGTTTTACCCCGCCAGTCACTAACTGGGTAGCAATATCGCCACTACCTGGTTAACAACAGTCTCCGCCTCCGGTCCACCCCAGAACGCCTCTGACACACCCTGATACTAACCACATAGTCAATGCCACTAACCGTGTAACTGCCATAGAATATCCCAATTTAAGGCATTTACATGCTTTACTGGGCTGTAAACCGTGGAAATGCTTTTCGAATATTGGGCCTAAATGTTTAGTGCTATGGAAAATGAAAAGGAAAGCACTTAAGCTGTCAGTATCTGCTGCCAACCTCATAAGTGTGTACGTTTTCTGCTTTCCCACGATTCAAAATTTGATTTTTAACAAACAGTCAAACTGTCATCTCCACCAAACAGTATTGCCACTCAAAAATTATTTTTGCTGAGGAGCACTTACGACTGAAAAGCGTCTAGTAAACCCAACATTATGGATGATATCTCACACTGAAATCAAGAAGATGTTGACGAAGTGAGGTCAATAGTGAGGAAACTGGTGAACTCTGCAGTCCATGGGCTTTAAAGAGGAAGACTCACCCTTCTAGGAAACCTGGATCCCTGCCTGACTAATATTAAGGATGCGCATCCATTAGTGTGCATTCTATTCATTGACATCTTAAAAAATAGTGCACTTGAAATAATTTTATCATGCGTGAGTATATAAATTAACACATTTAGGTGGTTACTTTGCAAGCCCTGTTCATGCTTTGGACATCCAAAAATGAGCATAGAGACAGCTGAAGTACAGAGGCATCTCCAGAGTTAGTTTACATGGGTCTGTAGACATCCTGTAAGGTTGTCCAAGTCTGTACAAAGGAGTGGTGGACTCATGACTGAGGCGTTCCCAGGAACCTGAACCTCTCTGCCTGATCTCAGAAATGTCCTGAATGTCCAGAGTCATGTCGAAGTTTAGACCTGCTCCAGGCATGGAAAAGGTCAGATAAGTGCTTGTTTTGGCAGAAAAATATCCAAAGGGTATAGACAGCATAGCGCTATCATCACCCCATACTCAGTACAATCACAACGTTGGAAGCAGTAGGATTTAACCTCTGGTTTTCCTAATTCTAGTTCATTACTCTAACCATTAGGCTATCTATAGATCTTCTGATTTTGGAATGCTATTCCGGGGAGTGTAGCTTCTGGTTCCCACAACGGTTGCCCAAATATCACCAATTAAAGAATTACTTAGACGGCAGTTGCTACAAGGACTTTTATTTCAGCATAACAGCAAAATAATAGTGTCATGCAGAACAGCAAAGCCTGTCTAGAAATGGCGGACAGTACTTTCTCTCTCTCTGTCTGTAAAGGGAGAAAGCACTGCCCAATGATCCTCCAAAATAACTGCCTTATATACATTTCTCCTTGTCTCAAATGTCTGCTTTAAATTAGTTTCAGTGAAATCATAGGTTCTTAAGTGTCTGCAAGGCCCCAGGCGTCCTGCAACACTTTTCCCCAGGGGAGGATCCCTTTACATTTATACATCTGGATCTGCTTTTAGGTCTACTTATCTATGCATGGCCTGGGACCTCTATACATCTGGATCTGCTTTTAGATCTGCTCATCTATGCATGGCCTGTGACCTCTGCCCCTTCCTGTGTTTTTCTTCTTCTGACACTAATTGAAACCGTCAGGGCAAGAGAGAGTGCTTTTGTGCTCATTAGTTTGAATTCTTTGCTTGACCTGTATTTTCTTACTAGGCCCCAATATTCTGCATACTTCTATCCAGAATATGGTTACCCAGAATCCTCCATAGCAGGCCACATCTATTATCTTATGGCAAGCATATACTCTCATATAGCTATTGTCTTCTTGTCTTCTGTGCCATCCATATACTGTGTAGTTTCACCAGGCAAGGGTGCAGTCATATAAAGCCAATATAAAGCCAATATATACAGCAGACCTAAGGCAGACTTAAGTCAAATTTCCCAACATTCTCCACTTTTTCTTTTCCTTTTTCTCTTTTATGTGGAGGGGCAAAAGTAATCCCACTGGAGGTCTATGTAGACACTCCTGTAGGCGTCCATATCGGGCATGTCCACGTTTGTGAAATCATGTCTGCACCTAGACGTGCCTGTTTTTTTTTTGTCAGATATTCGTTATGTGCACAAAAGGACTTTTATTGATTTAAACCAGGAATTACGCCTGTATGCCTGGTGAGAAGAAGGTGCATATTTTTATGTGACCTGGGGACAGATGTAGTCTGGAGTAGAGTTTGGGCGGAGGGCAGACAGAGTCATGATGTCTGCATCTATGTTATAAAATCAATGAGTGTATGCACACTTTATGCCTGAGACTTTACACCCGGCCCCGAGGAGGCTCCAATGTCCACAGCTTCCATCTAGCCGTGATTCGTGACCATTTACCCCTAGTAGTTTATAAAGGTACATAGGCATCTTTATGAAATATGTACTCCGCCCATGCTTGGTCCAAACATGCCTACACATGGATTGTCTAACAGCACACACCTTCTTCTCATCGTGCACCTTTTGCATGTAGCGCCTGGGGTAATATTATACAACCATTCTATTTGTGTAAAGAGGTCTTTACATGCAAAAGTCCCTTAGAAATATCATATAATCCCAATTCTTGACTAATTTATCAGGGAAGATTTCTCCAGTAAGAAGGTGTGAAGGATCTTACTAAACATAGAGACTAATATGGTCTTGGTCCTAGATCCCAACTTCCAATTTTAGCTAAGTAACTGAATTCCTGAGATCACCAGATTTTGTAAACTGCCTCAGGTCTTCAAGCCAGTTCCAATTCCTGTCTCACAATTAAATCCAAAGAAACAAAATCCAACTTCTGTTTTTCTGTTAGGGTGTAGCAGAGGTGTGTCTGGGGAGGGGCAATGGATTTACAAGTCTCCCTTCAATCCCAGAAGCAACAGATCTGTCTGCAGGCAGGAGCATGTTTATTCCTGCCCCAGGCACAAATAGGGTTCAGAGAGAGTAGAGAAGAAGGATAGTTAAGTGACTAGTTTCAGATTATAAGATCCCAAACTAGGATTTGAACCCTGATTACTCAGCACTTAAGCTACTATTACTCACCATTTTTGTTCTGAAAGACTCTCCTGGGAACATCTATATAGACATTTGATACAGGTACATATCGGGCATGTCCACGTTTCTGCAATTGTGCCTGAACTTGCACGTGTCTGCCTTTCTTTTCAGACGTTCTGGCTTTTGAGGTCCCAGATTGCACTTGGACGTCCCATTTGAAATGTGCCTCTATGCAGAGCCAGAGCAAGGGTTTCTGCTGCCCTAGGCAAAAAACCAGCCTCGCCGCCCCCCTCCCCCCTCAGCTGTCACCAACGCCAATGCCACCCCCCCTCCCCCAGCTGCTGCTGATTCCATTTCGGGAGGGGGAGTCGGGCAGTGGCAGCTGCAGTATTTCCAAAAGCATCGACTTTTTGCAACCACTTTTGTAAATACTGCTGTTGCCCGCCTCCCCTCCCCAAATGGAATTGGCAACAGCTATGGGGGGGCAGCATGGCTGCCCATGTGTGCCACTCCCGTTGCCACCACCCACCCATCCTGACTAGAGTTGCCAACTGGCCGGTTTTTCCATGGCCAGGCCGGCTGCCGGAGCAGATGTAAAACCGGGAGATCGGGAGCGGCCAGAGCAAAAACCCGGCTTTTCTTCCGACCCGAAGTCCAAAAAAAACCACCCAGGGCCGGCCCACACACACCGGAGGGCAATGCCCTTTAACCTTTCCCAGCATTCGCGGCTTCACAGAAACAAACGCCAGCATGAAGGAAAAGGCTCTTCATGCTGGCGGTTGTACAGAGGGAGCCGGGGCCTCGCGCGGGCTTCCCCGGCTCCCTCTAAAGCCTCTCAGACAGCCGCAGTGCTGGGGGGGGGGGGGAGGCCAAGAACTGCATGGGCTGTGATGGGGGGGGGGGCTAGGACTACAAATGGGCTGTGATGAGGGGGACATGGACTGGAAAAGGGCTATGGGGGGGGGACTTGGACTGGAAATGGGTTGTTATGGGGGGGGGGGACCTGGACCGGAAAAGGGCTATGGGGGGGGGACTTGGAATGGAAATGGACTGTGATGGGGGGGGGGACTGGACTGTAAAAGGGCTATGGGGGGGACCTGGACTGGAAATGGGTTGTGATGGGGGGGGGGAACTTGGACTGGAAATGGGCTATGGTGGAAGGAGGGGGAAATTGGACTGGAAATAGCCTGTGATTAGTGGAGCTAGGGCTGCAAATGGGCTGTGATGGTGCTGGGGGACTCGGACTGCAAATGGGCTGTGATGGTGGGGGGCCTAGGACTGGAAATAGGCTGTGATGGGGGGGCGCTAGGACTGGAAATGGCCTGTGATGTGAGGGCTAGCACTAGAAATGGGCTGCTGAAGAGCTGGAATAGGACTGGAAATGGGCTGATGTGGGGCATGGGAGAATGGGACTAGTAGGGAGTGGATGCTGGGTGGGTCTAGAACTATAAGGGAACTGATTTTGGGGGAGGACTAGAATGGATGGGGAATGAGAATGGAGAGGGGGAAAATATTTTGTGTGGAAGAAAAGTCTATGATGGGCCGGGTATTGGGAGAGTAAGAGGGGCTTGAGAATGGAAGGGTGAAATTTAAATGGATGATAAAGGAATAAGGAAAGAATCGGGGGAAAGAACAAAAGGGAAACAATCAGTATGTTAAAGCAGAAATAGAGAGAGAATGGAAAACATCTAAAAGAGAAGAAAGGACAAATGGATAGCTCGCAGAAGACACGAAGAAACCAGAAGAAAGTGACTGGAGCAATTGCAACTGAAAAATAAAATGCCCAAACAGAAGGTAGAAAAATGCTTTTTATTTTGAATTTATTAACTGGAATATGTCTGGTCTGGGAAGTGTGTATTGCTAACATCTTTGCGTTTTTGTTTAGTGCAAGAGGAAATTACTTTATAGTTTTATTTCTCCAGTGTTGTACATTTCATGTTTGGATTTTGGGGTTCCCAGTTTAATTATTATCTGACCAAGGAAGTTAGCCTACACGTATCCTCGGCAATTTTTGTGGGTGGGGTTGGGGCGGGGCAGGGGTGGGACTAGGGGCGGAGTTTGGTGGAGCATGGTGAGCCACAGGTGTTGGGTTTCTCTCTGTGAAAAAGTTGGCAACCCTAATCCTGACTGCCCAAGGCGTCTGCCTAGCTCACGTAGTGCACAGGCTGGCCCTGCCTCTATGTCATTAGAAAGTTCTAAACACCTTTACTTAGCAGTTAAAATGCTCAAATTTAAGAAAGTTTGCAATTTAGAAACATAGAAACATGATGACAGAAAAAGACCACATGGCCTATCTAGTCTGTCCTTCCATAACAACAACTACAACAGTCCACTTTTTACCTTTAGAGATCCTCTGTGTTGATCCCATGCTTTTTTTAATTCAGTTACTGTCCTCATCTCTACCACCTCCACTGGGAGACCATTCCATGGATCCACTACTCTTTCTGTAAAGAAATATTTCCGCATATCACTCCTGAATCTATCTCCCTTCACCCTCATCCCATGTCCCCTTGTAGCAGGACTTGCTTTCAATTGAAAGAGGCTCTCTCCCTGAACATTTATGCCACGGAGGTATTTAAACATCTCAATCATATCACCTCTATCCCGCCTTTCCTCTAAGGTGTACATATTAAGATCCTTAAGTCTGTCCTCATATGCTTTATAATAAAGCCCATTAATCATTTTAGTAGCAACCCTCTGCACCGACTCCATCCTGTTCACATCCTTTTGAAGGTACGGTCTCCAGAATTGCACACCATACTCCAAATGAGGTCGCACCAAAGACTTATACAGAGGTATTATCACCTCCTTTTTTCTGCTAGCCATTCCTCTCCGTATGCACCCAAGCATCCTTCTAGCTTTTGCCGTCGCCTTTTCTACCTGTTTAGCTACTTTAAGAACATCAGACACAACCACGCCTAGGTCCCGCTCTTCTTTAGTGGACAAAAGTACTTCATCTCCTATACTGTATTGCTCCCTTGGATTGCTGCAGCCCAAATGCATGACCTTACATTTTTTAACATTAAATCACAGCTGCCAAATTCTAGACCATTCTTCAAGCTTAGCTAGATCCCTCCTCATGTTATCTACACCTTCCTGGGTGTCTACTCTATTGCAGATTTTGGTATCATCTGCAAAGAGGCAAACCTTACCCGACAGCCCTTCCGCTATATCACTAACAAAGATGTTAAAAAGAATCGGACCAAGGACAGATCCCTGGGGCACACCACTGGTAATATCCTTCTCCTCAGAGTGAGCTCCATTTACTTGTACTCTTTGTCGCCTCCCACCCAACCAATTTATAACCCAAGCAGTAACTTTAGGGTCCATCCCTAGGGTGCTCAGTTTGTTTATAAGTCGCCTGTGAGGAACAGTGTCAAAGGCTTTACGGAAATCTAAATACACCACATCTAGAGCTCTCCCTCGGTCCAACTCCCTGGTCACCCAGTCAAAGAAATCAATCAGATTTGTCTGACAAGACCTGCCTCTTGTGAATCCATGCTGCCTCAGATCCTGTAATCCGCTGGACTCCAGAAACCTCACTATTTTCTCTTTCAGCAGCGTTTCCAATAATTTACTCACCACCGAAGTTAAACTAACCGGCCTGTAGTTTTCAACCACATCCTTACTTCCGCTTTTGTGTAAAGGCACCACATGAGCCTCTCTCCAGTCCTTTGGCACCACTCCCGACTCCAACGAGGCATTGAAAAGGTTAGTCAGTGGAGTTGCTAGAACGTCCCCAAGTTCCCTCAGTATTCTAGGGTGTATCCCATCCGGTCCCATCGCTTTGTCTACTTTAAATTGAGCTAGTTTCTCACGAACACAGTCTTCTGAAAATAGTTCAAGATGTCCCTCGCTTCTGTTCTTATTTGTGGGTGTTTTCTGAGGTCCTGCTCCTGGTTCTTCATCTGTGAACACAGAACAAAACTATTTGTTAAGCAATTCCGCTTTATCCTTATCAGCTTCTATATATTCCCCCCCTGCACCCTTGAGTCTGACAATGCCACTTTTGCCCTTCCTCTTCTCACTAATATATCTGAAAAATGTCTTATCCCCCCATTTTATTGCATTGGCTATTTCCTCCTCCTTTTGAATCTTTGCTTCTTGACTACTTTGCTAGCTTTTCTAAGTTTTTCCAAATACAGATGCCTGTCTTCCTCTCTCTGTGATCTCTTGTATTTCATGAAGGCCTCCCTCTTTTTCTTCACTTTTTCAGCTACTTCCTTCGAAAACCATAGCGGTCTCCTGTTCCTTTTGCCTTTATTTACCATTTTAACAAAAAGGTTGGTTGCCTTTAAAATACCCCCTTTCAGTTTTGCCCACTGTTTTTCTACATCCCCCAGATGTTCCCATCCCACTAACGACTCCCATCTTCGCAAAGTTAGTCTTCCTAAAGTCTAAGATCCTCACCTTGGAATGGATTCTAACAGCCCTAGTCCTAATACTGAACCACACCATCTGGTGATCACTGGATGCAAAATGATCTCCCACTACAACATCAGAAACACTTTCACCATTGGTAAGCACCAAGTCCAGTATGGCCCCTTTATGTGTGGGGTCTGCTACCAATTGCCTGAATAGTTCTCCCTGTAGAGAATCCAGGATCTCCTTACTTCTAGATGATACTGCAGCAGGAATGTGCCAATCAACATCTGGCATATTGAAATCTCCTATCAATAGCACTTCCCCTTTCCTAGCAATGCTGCGTTTGTCTTCAATTAACTCTCTGTCCACCTCTTCCTCTTGTGAGGGAGGTCTGTATATCACTCCAATGCAAATAGATTTCTCTTTCCCTCTTTCTAGTTTAACCCACAATGCCTCCTCTCTCCCTTTTAAGCTCTGTAATTCCAAAGCTTTAATAGTAGTTTTTACATATAGTGCCACTCCTCCTCCCCTTCTTCCTACCCTGTCTTTTCTGAATAAAGTATAGCCAGGTATAGTTACATCCCAGTCATGGATTTCTGTGAACCACGTTTCTGTAACTGCCACTAAATCCAAGTCAGCCACTCCCACCAAAGCTTCGACTTCAGGGATCTTATTTCCCATGCTACGGGCATTAATACACACTGCTTTCCATATGTTACCCCTGTTACCCATTTCCATAAAGGTATTTAATGTATCACCTACCTGGGGGCTTTCACTTACCTGGGGGCTTTCACCCATCCCCAACGAATCTAGTTTAAAGCCCTCTTCAGTAGATTAGCCAGTCTATTACCAAAGATGCGTTGACCTCTCTTGGACAGATGGATGCCATCTCTGCTTTGCAACCCTTGGAACAGCATCCCATGGTCTAGGAAACCAAAACGCTCTCGATGACACCATCCACGCAGCCATGCATTCATCTCCAGGATGCGAGCCTCTCTGCCTTGGCCTTTACCCTCAACAGGGAGGATTGAAGAGAACACCACCTGTGCACCTACCTGCTTCACCCTCTGTCCCAGAGCCATGAAGTCACTTTTGATACGTTCCGAGGTATACCTGGCAGTATCATTTGTTACAACATGGATTAGCAACATTGGGTAATAGTCAGTGGGCTTGATGAGTCTCGGCAAACTCTCTGTAACATCTTGGATTTTGGCACCAGGCAGACAGCATACCTCTCTGGACATCAAGTCTGGTCGGCAGATGGACGCCTCAGTACCCCTCAGAAGAGAGTCTCCAACCACCACTACCCTTCGTTTCCTTCTGGTCACTGATTCCGCAACTTTGGGGTACTTGAACTCTGGTTCTTCCCTTTCCAGGGATGCTTTCACCTCCTCCACTTCCAGGGCTGCATAATGGTTCTTCAATTCAAGAGCTGGAGAAGTTGGATTGGTGATTTTGCAGGCCCTGGTGACTTGTGTCCAACCATCGTCATTCTGTTGACACCCATCTTCTCCTGTGCTGGAGAGCCTGGTTGCTGCAAGAAGCATCTCATCAATGTACTTCTCACTGTCTTGAATGCTCCTCAGCCTCGCCACCTCCTCTCTGAGTTCCTCCACCTGTTTCCTCAGAGCTTCAGCATGCAGGCACCCTGCACATGGAACCGGTCCTTCAACCGGCATTAGGACCTCTGTCTGGACTGAGGCAGAAGCTGTAACGGGGGCAACAGCTTTAGCAATACGATTTTTCCCAGCCATTGTTCTTTTCGTGGAGCTTAGGTATCTGTTAGAGCAAAAGAGAGAGATCTACCAAGTACCAGCCGGTTTCGCAGCTGTTCTTTCAGAGAAAAAGCAGTTAAAACTCTTTAATTATATACAAATGTGCTGGTCTAATTCACTGTGATTTGTTAAAGGGGGAGGTGCCCTATAAAGCAAGACTGCTCACTAGGGGTGGGTGGGAGTCGGGGTGGGTACGGAGGGAACTAACACCTGATTAGGTGTTAGCAGTTTCTAAACCTGAGGAGGTCACTGGAGTCAGCAACCTACTGTGCTCAAGTAAAGTTCCCGTAAAACAGCAAAAATGAAAGTAACCTTGCTTTAAAAAATATGCACAAAACCCTTTTAAGAGCTCCCAGTCAGAGAGCTAGCAATGTAATAAAATAAACAAACAAAGAAACCCTCAAATCCTTACTTACTGTTTGATGTGTGGAGCCCTGGTTAGGAAAGCCTCAAAAGGGCAGGGCACAGGAGCCTTTTATGCAGGCTTCAACTGCACTCAGGAAACAGGCCCACTAACTCCTGATTAGGTGTTAGCAGTTTCTAAACCTGAGGAGGTCACTGGAGTCAGCAACCTACTGTGCTCAAGTAAAGTTCCCCTAAAACAGCAAAAATGAAAGTAACCTTGCTTTAAAAAATATACACAAAACCCTTTTAAGAGCTCCCAGTCAGAGAGCTAGCAATGTAATGTAATTTATCCAACTTTTTCAATACCTTTAACCATTTTTGAAGCTATCTCTTTAAATATTTAGTTATGGTGAAAGGTAATCATGAAACTGTATCACTAACAGCCTCTCTCCCACCTAAACCACATTACAGAAAAAAGTCTCCTGAGAGATCCATCCTCAAACAGTACCGACAAATTAAGGCCAAAAGGGAAGATAAAAAATTATAAAACCTCATCCTGCCAGCTCTCCAGATTCCCTGCCCCTTTCCTAAACCCCCACAATATTTAAAATTTAAACTTTTTTTTCGGTGATTTCTGAGAGCCCTGGCTGTTTAAGGCTGGCTCCGCCCACATCAAAGGCCTTCCCAGGGCTAGAGACATCGTGGCTCAATTCTCTGGCTTCCCCTTGCATCGATAGTTATCAGGAGCCCATCCCAGGAATTCTCACCACAATCACAGTCCTAAAGAGCCCACTATAGCCCTCAGCAAGGATCTGGGGCAGCTGTGGCCATTGTGACTGTCTCTGATCCAGACAGCTTCCATTTTTCAGCTCAAATTCCACAACAGAAAATAAAAGCCTCCGTTTCAGCAGTGGTTTCCCTCTCCTTTAAAAACCCTGCCGCAGAGCCCTAGCTCCCTCCTCACAGCTTCCCAGAGCTACAAAACCTGCTTTCATTTTTTTAAAATGCTGCCACTTTTAACTTCCTCTCGTGATTAGCCAGAGCCGCGAAACACATTTATTTATTTACTTATTTTTTCGCAGGCACCAATGCCTTTGTCTCTACAGAGGACTCGCTTCCCAGACACTTTATTTATTTCAGTTTTTACATTCTTTCATCTTGTTACATATAGTATAAATACTGTGGTTAATCTATCCATGGGGTTTGCTCCAAACCCTAGCAGTTGGATTACTGCTCCTGTAATGTATTTGAGCTACATTTCTATACTTTAACTCTCTTTGAATTTCAGCGTACCTGATGCTGCATTGAGAATCACTAATCTAAAACTATCGGTATTTAAAAGTTTATTATATTTATATATAGAAAAATGATTTTGTTTTTAGAAAATGTATAATTCTGGTGGAATATTGTCTGTCCTGTCTGCGAACTGGAAGGGGCTGCCTCCCTTCATACCTATTCCTCATCGAAAATTAGCGAAATCTGGAAGCTGGTGGAGGATTATTTATGGTCAAGTTTACAAATGTCTTGATTGAGTAAAGATTCAGTTTAAAGAATCTTTTTCTGGATCAATGATGTTTTGTACGCCAGATGTTACTGCATTATGGGTTTGGCTGGCGCTCTGGGGTTCTTGTTCTCCTTTATTAATAATATTTATTACTCAAAGAACTTCCTTGATAAATTTGCTGTATGATCTTTGGAATATCTCTTTTGTTGGAGTGATCCTTCCAAGTGTGCCAGGGAGAGCAGCGATTCCATAGTATTTATATGGATTTTGCTCTGTGTATCCTTATGTCTTCCATTATGTCCCCGAAGGCCAGCAACAGGTGCCAGGCTTTGGATTGTAGGCTCCTAGTGGCCTGGCACGATGGATTTTTCGACACTCTGAAAAGAGTGCTAACTGGCTGCAGGATAAATGTGTGCAGGTATCTCCAAAATGAATCATGGATGGTTTCACTCTACTGGAGCAAGTTAACTTTGCAGAATAATTTACTTTGTCAGTGGGAGGGATGTGCATGTGTTTCAGAGAGAGAGATTATGATAGAGCAATTTGTTCTGAACTATGTGCCCTACTCGCAAACGTTCTCTCTCATTGCCATGCAGAGGGACCTGGCTTGATTCTCGTTGCATGATCCGAGGCAACATGGTTTTACCGAAGGATGATCTTGCCAAATAAATCTGATTTGAGTTCTTTGACTGGATGACTAGAGAACTAGATCAGGGGCGTGCAATGGATGTCATCTACCTGGATTTCAGCAAAGCCTTTGCTACTGTTCCTCATAGGAGACTTACCAATAAACTCGGTAGTTTGGGGATGGGTCCCAAGGTGGTGAACTGGATCAGAAATTGGTTGACTGACAGATGACAGAAGGTGATGGTAAATGGAGCTCACTCAGATGAAAGGAGGGTGATTAGCGGAGTGCCCCAGGGTTCGGTCCTGGGCCCGGCACTGTTCAATGTATTTGTGAGTGATATTGCTGAAGGACTGAATGGAAAAGTCTGTCTTTTTGCAGATAACACAAAAATTTGCAACAGAGTGGACTCCCCTGAGGGAGTGGAGAACATGAGGAAAGATCTACAAAAGCTGGAAGAATGGTCTAATGCATGGCAGTTAAGATTTAATGCGAAGAAGTGCAGTGTCATGCACTAGGGAAGCAGAAATCCAAGGGAAATGTTCGCAATAGGGGGCGAGAGGTTGATGTGCATGGGCCAGGAGAAGGACCTTGGTGTGATTATTTCTGAGGATCTCAAGGTGGCAAAACAGTGCAACAAGGCAGTGGCAAAAGCCAGGAGGATGTTGGGTTGCATACAAAGAGGAATTACCAGCAGAAAGGAAGAGGTACTAATGCCACTGTATAAGTCATTGGTGAGGCCTCACTTGGAATACTGTGTTCAGTTTTGGAGACCATAGGATGTAAAAAGACTGGAAGCGGTTCAGAGGAAGGTGACCAAAATGATTTGGAGCCTGCGTCAGAAGCCTTATGAGAAGAGACTTGAAGACCTAAACATGTACACTCTGGAGGAGAGGAGGGATAGGGGAGATATGATTCAGACCTTTAAATACTTAAAGAGAAATAATGAACAAACAAACCTCTTCCAAAGACGGGGAAGCTGTAAAACTAGAGGGCATAACATGAAGCTGCAAGGGGGTAAATTGAAAGGCAATGTCAGGAAATACTTTTTCACTGAAAGGGTGGTGAATGCTTGGAATGCGCTCTCGATGGAGGTGGTGGTGTGGTAGGCGAAGGCCTATGCTCCATGCTAATTGAACTAAACAGACAGGCCTAATTAGCTTGACCTGTAAATGAAGCCTGTGGAGAGGCCCAAAGGAACTGCACATCCCCCAACATGCTGCTATTGTAGAATTAGAACTCAGTAAAGTATTGAATTAGCTTAGACAAGTAGAATTGAAACCTGGAAAAATACAGAAAAATATGTTTAAAAGCCACTGATAAGAAAAGTACAGCTGCAAGGGATTTAATTGAAACTGCTGACAGAAAGGTTACAGAGCCCTGCTTCCCTGCACGTACTAACTAGCCCAATGGCCTTGGAAGTAGGAAAGTAACAAGTTAGTGAACTGGCCATTGTAATTGGGACTAGAAGGGGGGTAAGCAGGTGCCAAGCCCACTCAAAGAACATAATTGGATAATCATATCAGTACCGGGACCAATAGAAGGGGTACGGGAGGTACGGGAGGTTACCGGGACCAATGAAATGTTTTTCTATACCTAGAATGGAGCAAAAGTCTATAAAAGTTGTTGTTTTGCCAGAGAACATCGCTCAGCCATTTTGAATTTGATTCTGCTTGAGTCTTGTGCACAAATAAATGATTTGGACCTTCTGAACAGACTCCTGGTATTATTGGTTTGTCTGCGCTCTGCTGCTACATATTCTTGGTGCGTTGGCCGGGAAGGTGTGGTAATAGAGGGTATACAGGGCAATATACCACGACTTTCCGCCTCTACAGGTTTGGTCCTGCCGGGATCGCGCCCTACCGACGGGGCTCGCTCCCTGGCGCCACCGGTCCCTTGCATCGGAGGGAGCTGGTCGGACCTCGGCGGGTGCCGGCCCCGGCTGGAGCCAACACCTCGAACCCGAGTGAGGGGAGTCCGAGGTCCAACTCATGCGCTTGCTTGGGAACTTTGAGGACCGGATCCGGTGAGTAGAGTTTTGATTTTAGCATGTGTCTAGACAGATGAGAAAAGAGCAGTACTGCCAATCTTGCATGAACTTGGCATGAATTTAGCACTGGCATGAATTTAGCACTAGCACTCGCATGAAAGAGAGCTTGATCACCTCTCAAAGACGGACCGACTACCCCTGCGTAAGTAAAGCAGGGCGAAACTCCCGTCTTCTAGCATTTGCACTTGCATGAGACTAGTCAGAATAGATAGAAATGAATGCATTCTTGGGATACGTTGCTAGCATGATTGTGTGAATGAAGTGTGAATGAGAGGTCTGGCAGCACGGACCAAGCGAAGGCGGACCCCTGAGTAACGCAGTTCCTGACCGGGTGACCGCGTTCAGGTCGTAAAAATGGGGGGAAGCGACTGTCGTATTGTCTTTTTATTTGTTTCCCTTATATGTTTCTAGGGCCGTGAGGACCCCTTACCCACGGTCCGCCCTCCTTTTCCCTTCTGTCTGTTGTTGCGCGCACACATCGAAATGGGAGGGGCGGGGTCTACTAGGAACACTCCATTAGAATGTATGATCGCACATTTTAAAGAAGGGTATTCAGGAGATTATGGAATCAAAATGACCGCACCACGATTGCAGATTTTGTGTGCTAGGGAGTGGCCCGATTTAGACCCTACATGGCCTCGAGAGGGAACCTTATATTCTGTTGGGTAATGTATGATAATTTACCGCTTGACTCACTGAAAAATCCAGAACATGTCTCAGTCAGTTTTTCCTGCAATAGAGTGTGAGGCTGACAAGGGGCGTGTCTGTGCAGAGATGCCTTTTTAACCCTATGATGGCATGTTTTCAACGTTCTGCTGCTGGACTAATTAGGACAACTATCTTGCAAGAATCACTAAAACATCACCTCATTACTTATATTATTTTTGTCGAAGCTATGCTGTAGGAGGGATTGCACTATCATCTATCCCACACCAAGCAGCTAGCTGCCTTTTTTTCTTTTATATGGTCCTGTGTCACCAATCAATATTTTTTTAAATAACATAAAGTTTGTACTTAACTTAGAACTCTCAATCTCTACTTTGTCATTCCGTCACTCCAAAAGAGAAAATTGAAGCATGACGCGCGCATTTCGAGCCAAAAGGCTCTGTATCAAATGCTTAAACAGGAGCACAACCAATTAGAAGAGGAAATAACCCACAGAAAGGGGAATCCCAAATCCGATTGGTTCCTATATGGTGTCATCAGACAATAGAATACCATTCCACCTCCCGATTTAGACCTTCAGGTTCCACGGTATTTAAATGGAAAATCCATCTTTGCTCAAGTAATTGAAGTTGGTGAAGTCGGTCTCCCCCCCTGGGGTCCGCCGGAATATGGTCAATTACTAACCATTGGAGGTCGTCAAATAGATGGTTTAGTTGTAAACAATGGGACACTATCGGTGCTGTCAATACTTTATTGCGCAAGCGAGAAGCATGTTACATTAAGCGAGTTTTTACGACTCGACTAGTCCTGCCGATATAGAGCAACGAGCAAGGGCACATTAGCAGATAAACCACATAACTAGATAGACAGTTTGTATCCCAGCGCCTTACAAAAAGATGTTTGGTTTTTGGATGCGTCCACTGAATTCCTGTCATGGAAGACACACAAAATTTACATGATCCACATATCGAATGTCCAGTTCTAACAAATGGCCGGTCAATTCTATCAGATAGTAATGCAGTCTTCATAAGCATATCTCCAAGATTTCGCCCTCTAGCAAAAGCTATCTGGAGAGGTTTATTAAAGCATTCTAATAGTTGTAACATAGGCCAATGTTGTTTTAAAATTTTTAAAACTGCAGAACTACCTTCAGTAAATGGAAGGATGCCTACTATTGAATCATCTGAACTTTGACGAGTATTTGTGTAATGGGGGTCAAGTAACCATTCACGATGGACAAAGCATGCTCTCCGCATCGCTTTTCGAATAATGTTAGAAGGATAGCCCCGATTTGCTAATCGACGGCTTAATTCTTGAGCATGGGTCAAATAATCCTCAAGCGTATCACAATTTCGTCTTAATCTAAGAAATTGCCCAAAAGGTAAACCTCGTTTAAGAGGGCCTGGGTGTTAACTACGAAAATGCAATAAGCTATTTCGTTGAACGTTTTTCCGATATAGAGTTGTATGAAGACTGCCATCAGATATCTTGATCTGAAGGTCTAAGAACTCAATTGTGGTGGAATGAACATGTGCTGTAAATTGAATGTTAGTCCTTAAGGTGTTTAACCATTTCAAAAACTCTGTAAGAGCTGGCAAATCGGAAACCCAGATAAAAAATATATCATCCAGGAACCTTTTCCAAAAAAGAACATTTGAAAAACCTGACGCTTGTTGTATTTGAGAAGATTCCATATGGCCCATGTATATAGTAGCAATCGAGGGAGCACAAGTGGCCCCCATCACAATTCCTGAAATCTGCTGATAGTAAACACCCTCCGATACAAAATAATTTCTGGTTAAGACCAATTCCATCATTTGTAAAAGGAAAGACCTCGGAAGACGGGACGGAGCTGACTGAAAACAGTCTGCCAATAGTGTAAGCGCCTCCAATTGATCTGTCTTCGTATACAAAGAGACCACATCAAGTGTAACAAGAATAGCTCCTGGAGGAATAATTAGTGTTGACAAAATTGCAATAAATGGGTTGTATCTCGAAGAAAGGAGGTCACCTGACTAGCTTCCTGTTTTAAAAAAAACATCGCAAAATTTTGAAAGAGGCTCTAGGACAGAATCTCTGCACGACACTATAGGACGTCCCGGAGGTCTTGTAAGAGATTTGTGAATTTTTGGCACTAAATATAGAATAGGGACACGTGGATGTGTATTGATTAAAAATCGATGTTCTTTTGTAGTGATCCAACCTTTTTGTAAGGCTTCTCCCACTAATATCTTTATCTCCATTGAAAGATCGGCTGTAGGATTTTTGGTTAAGACTTGGTAGGTGTGAATATTGTGATGAGGTGAGTGCAGCCCAGCTAGGGAAAACTGAAAAAAAGAAGGATTTTTTTTCATTGCGGAGGATGGGTGCACAAAATCCCATGCTCCATACTAGAAGCACTGAAAGGAACCTAGGGGGCAGAGCTAAGGGTAAACCAATCACAGACCACAGGACAACCCTGCATAGGAGTAGGAGGTCCAAGTGGGAGGAGCTAGGAAGGGAGTTGCCCTGCTCAACAGTTAACAGAGGGAAAGCAAACACAAGAGAGAGACACAGTTTGAGTTTGGAAGGGGCTGTGAGCAGAAGGTCCAGGAGGAGTGCAAGAGCAAGCACAAGTGGCAGCTGCAGTTCAAGGCCTAGCCCAGGTTCGAGTCCAATTCCCAGGAGGCACAGACAGGAAAGATCTGGGGCCAAGCTGAGGAGAACCTTTGCAGCCAAGGAGAGCAGCAAATGGAGGAACCATTATAAAGGCAGCCAAGAAAGGTACGCAGGGAACCAGCAATGCCAGCAGGATAGTTCTTGCTCTGACTCAGAGGAGGCTTTCATACCCCTGAAGGCTCAGCACAGCAAGAAGTATCGCAAGAGGGAAGTTAAACAGGAGAGACCCCCAAGAGACCGGCTTGGAGAAGGCAAGGCCAGGCAGTGGGAGAGACTGTTTAATCTTGTGAGGACTCTTAAGGAAAAGACACCAGAGCACTTTCAGCAAGCACCCAGCTGTAGCTCAATTGAGAGCATGGAGGTAGGCCCTGAGGAAAGTGTGATTGAGTCCGAGGTCTCTGAGATGGAATGTGAGCTGTGCACTAAGATACAATAGTAATGTGAGCTGGAAACAGTGAAATATAAAAAGAAGCTGTTGCAGTTTAAAGGCAGTTTTCAGAAGCTGGAAGAGAAGAGTAAACCTGAAGGAAAGGGGTTAGGAATCTCTCCTAGGAAGCTAAAACTGCAGAACCTCAGTGAAGGCCCAAACAGCTAAAACTGTTTGTGTGTGGGTGTGGCAACAGCAGGTTGGAAGCTAAGGACCCATTCACTGTGAAGAGTTTTATAAATGCTTTTGTTTTATAATGACAAGCAATTGCAGTGAGGAACAGAAACTGCTGTAAGTTTTGTTCCAGGTTACAATGTTTGGACATTTTGAGTTTTGGAGAAGTTATCCTGTATTTTCTTTTGTCTGGAAAAAGTTTGCTTGAAGAATTTTTATGTTCACCACTTACCAACTTGGAAACCGAATAAAAATTTCCTGTGTGCTTTAATAACCACTTGGCTCTTCTTATTGGACACAACTACAAAACCCTAGAAGGGATAACAGATGGCGAGCCGTCCCTACTAGGCAACCGCCTGGTAGGGGCGGCGAGCGTCACAATATCCTCCAAATGTTGAGATAATGTCAACTTATACTCATCTAAAGTCCATAACACCAATGCCCCTCCCTTATCAGCTCTCCGTATTACTATTGAGGGATCTGATCTCAACTCTGTAAGAGCTTTCCAGCTGTTAGTATCTAAGTTTGAAGAATGATGTAAAGATGTAGTTTCTAATTGCTTAACATCCCTCAACACCAAAGACTGATATGTGGATAAAACAGGATCAAGTGATCCAGGTGGAATCCAATGAGAGTGGGGCTTAACTACAGAAATATCAGAACTACAGGCCTTTCCTTGGAAATAGTGGATGATATGTAATTTGCGAAAAAAACGTTGCAAATATAATCTCATCGAGAATGCATCAAAACGTGCCGTGGGTACAAAAGAGAGACCAAAATTCAATACTTGTTCTTGAGACCGTGAAAGTGATTTTTCTGTTAAGTTTACTATAATTGATTGGCCTGCCGAGATCGTTGTCGCGTGTTTGGAGGTTCCCAAGTGTCTTCGTGGTACGTCCCCCTGGATCGGCGCCCCCGACCTGATCGAAAATCCTGATGGCCCCTCCTAGAAGAGTTTGTATTCGATTCAGTAGTACTATCATCTGTATCCTCTGATGATCTATCAAAAGTTACCGTTTTTCGTCCTCCTTGCTCTTTTTCGGTAGACTCATACATCCAGAAATAAATCTTTTCAGAATCATAATCTGATTTGTCTCTAGAAAATTTCTTAGTCTTGATGGATTTTAAATAATCAAAAAATTTTTTAATTTGTCTATTAACTTCTTCTAATTTGACAGTAAATGCTTCCGCTCCTAAAGAATCTTTTAAAGCAGTTTGGGCCGTGTCTATCTGTTTCTGTAAAACCTCTTCCTCATGAATTGTTCGTTCCAGAATCAAAGCTATTAAATCAAAACTGCATTTGTTAAGTATTTTGTTCCAATTAGTGACGAATGCATCATCCCATTTGAACATCTTGGGGGCTCTTGTCATTCGAAGTCCTCTTGGTATTATTCGAGTTTTTAAATACTGGGTCATACTTGCACCATGTAACTGAGCTCTTACTAGACGTTTATGGAGGGTTTTATACGCTGCTACATTATTACCTACTGAATCTTCTTTAGAGCAAGCATCAAAGAGACAAGGACAAGGAATTCAGTGGACGCATCCAAAAACCAAACATCTTTTTGTAAGGCGCTGGAATACGAACTGTCTATCTAGTTATGTGGTTTATCTGCTAATGTGCCCTTGCTCGTTGCTCTATATCGGCAGGACTAGTCGAGTCGTAAAAACTCGCTTAATGGAACATGCTTCTCGCTTGCGCAATAAAGTATTGACAGCACCGATAGTGTCCCATTGTTTACAACTAAACCATCTATTTGACGACCTCTAATGGTCAGTAATTGACCATATTCCGGCGGACCCCAGGGGGGGAGACCGACTTCGCCAACTTCAATTACTTGAGCAAAGATGGATTTTCCATTTAAATACCGTGGAACCTGAAGGTCTAAATCGGGAGGTGGAATGGTATTCTATTGTCTGATGACACCATATAGGAACCAATCGGATTTGGGATTCCCCTTTCTGTGGGGTATTTCCTCTTCTAATTGGTTGTGCTCCTGTTTAAAGATTGCGTATTTGGACGCTGCACCCATAGAGGAGAGACGTATGCCTCAGCCGCAAGGATGGCGTTTTTTTTGGGATTCCGTTAGCGAAACAACAAAGATTTCAGCATTTGATACAGAGCCTTTTGGCTCGAAACGCACGCGTCATGCTTCAATTTTCTCTTTTGGAGTGACGGAATGACAAAGTACAGATTGAGAGTTCTAAGTTAAGTACAAACTTTCTGTTATTTAAAGAAATATTGATTGGTGACACAGGACCATATAAAAGAAAAAAAGGCAGCTAGCTGCTTGGTGTGGGATAGATGATAGTGCTATCCCTCCTACAGCATAGCTTCGACAAAAATAATATAAGTAATGAGGTGGGGAGAGAGCAGAGAGCCGGCGCAGAGGTCCGGGGAGGCAGGCACTTGCTCCGACGGTCCCGACGTCATCGGGGACCTGCTGAAATTCGGAGCAGTGGTGAGAGTTGCCTCAGGAGAGAGCAGAGAGCCGGCGCAGAGGTCCGGGGAGGCAGGCACTTGCTCCGATGGTCCCGACGTCATCGGGGACCTGCTGAAATTCGGAGCAGTGGTGAGAGTTGCCTCGGGAGAGAGCAGAGAGCCGGCGCAGAGGTCCGGGGAGGCAGGCACTTGCTCCGACGGTCCCGACGTCATCGGGGACCTGCTGAAATTCGGAGCAGTGGTGAGAGTTGCCTCGGGAGAGAGCAGAGAGCCGGCGCAGAGGTCCGGGGAGGCAGGCACTTGCTCCGACGGTCCCGACGTCATCGGGGACCTGCTGAAATTCGGAGCAGTGGTGAGAGTTGCCTCGGGAGAGAGCAGAGAGCCGGCGCAGAGGTCCGGGGAGGCAGGCACTTGCTCCGACGGTCCCAACGTCATCGGGGACCTGCTGAAATTCGGAGCAGTGGTGAGAGTTGCCTCGGGAGAGAGCAGAGAGCCGGCGCAGAGGTCCGGGGAGGCAGGCACTTGCTCCGACGGTCCCGACGTCATCGGGGACCTGCTTAAAGGTTCTCTGAGTAGGCGCAGCCGGAGGCGCTAGTCGGGGCAGCGATAGAAGGGGCTAGATACAAGGGGCATTACAGGCCCCTTGGGAGCCCCTTGGAGCAACGAGGGAGCAAAGAGCCTGGTTTGTCATCGTTTGGTGATGGGGAAACGTAAGAAGAAGATCGAGCCGGCTGTGGCAGCTACGTCTGCAGTGGGCCCCATGGACAAACATGTGAAGGTACTTTCTGGTCTAGATACCACACTTGACCCTGAATTTCTGGTGCTCCGGCCCTCTCCGGTGTCTTTGAGTTCTCCAGACCGGACACCACCTTCTCCTCCAGTCTATGTATCTCCTCCTCTATCCACTTCAGATGGTATGCGGTTTCAGCAGAGTACCCCGGTGATAACAGGGGAAAAGCTGAAGCCTGTGGTATGGGTACCCGTTCCAAAGGAAGCCAGTTTGGTGCCTGATGAGCAGGCAACTCTGGCTGACATTTGGAAAGTGGTTACCCGTATTGAAAGTTCCTTAGTACCTACTGTTGTGCAACTTTGCAGTTTCTCCTCGGAGATTACAGCTAAAGTTTCTGAAGTGGATAGTAAGGTGGAGACTATTTCTAAACAGATTATTAATTGTGAAAATCAATGTCAGGCTCTTAAAGATGTGAATGCTTCTCATATAAAAGATAGTTTAGTTCTGCACCACAAAATGGAACAGTATGATAATTTGCTACGTGTTAAAAATGTTAGGATGTTGAATTTTCCTTATTGTCGGTTGCTTTCAGCAGAAATACTTTTGCGAAAGTATTTTAGAGAGGTTTTGGGGCTGGCTTCGGCCGATTCCATTGGCCTTTCTAAATTTTATTACTTGACTGGTAGAGCTCTGTCTCGGGGTTCTCCGGGGGGGTTTGATGAGGTTCAAGGTGTTGCTGACCTTGATCTCACCAAATTTCTGGAGGACTCGCAAGATAATATTTCTTCTAGAGCCACATTGGTGGTTTCCTTTGTGTCTGATCAAGACAGAGCTCTTGTATTTCGTAGTTATTTTAAGAATATGTCTGCTCTTTTTTGTGGAGCGAAAGTGCAAATATTTCCTGATGTCTGCAGGGCGACTCAGACTAGGAGACAGGGGTTTTTGGCCCTTAAACCTAGGGTGATTGCCCTGCCGGCTACTTTTTTTCTTCGGTATCCCTGTAAATGTTTATTAACTTTCCAGGGTTCTAGGTTTGTTTTTCTTGACCCTACTCAACTTGAATTGTTCCTTTCTGACAAAGAGGGGCTTGGCAAGAAGGGACTGGGATAGGTGGTATTGTTAGTAGCTGCTTAGGTATTCAGGAGTTTAGTCTCCTGGTTGTTTCTTTTTTTGTTATTATGCTTATTAAACTCTCCCCTTATTGTGGGCTAGGTTCAGATGTATTGTTAATTTATATATTTTCTTTTTCTTCTATGTATTTCTTTGTGATTGAATCATTTGTAAGTTTCTTTATGCTTGCTTTGTAAGTTGTAAAAGTCTCAATAAATATTTAAATAAGTAATGAGGTGATGTTTTAGTAATTCTTGCAAGATAGTTGTCTTAATTGTTTCACTATAGGGGTGGTGATATATAGCTGGACTAATTAGAGCTTATTTTAGGGCAATTATTCACTGTGTTTTAATGGTGATGTTCCTTCTACTATGGTCAGGTATTATATACCATTCGATAGGAATATTTCGTCAGAATTTTAGTTTTGAAGGTCGAATTAACCTCATCGGAGCTCCGTAAACTGTTTTTAGTTATATTCTCTGCTTTGTCTGTATTTTTACATCAACTATTCCTGTCATATTATTGTTACTTTTCAGAAATGATAGAGAAACTAAGCAAACTGTTTTTGGGTTTTTTTTTCCTTTGATTTATAAACCTACAAAGTAATTATTAGATCACGACTTGACACTGATTTAAATGATTCTTGCTAGCATGTCTCTGTGTGTCTGTGAAACTGTGATCATTTCGTTTCCAGTGAGCGAAGGGGTGTGGCTCACACAGCTTACTAGGGAAAAAAAAAATGAGACAGCCATTCCCGATTGAGCAGTCTCTTGCTTGTTTAAAATAAAGGAAGTATATCTGTCGTTTCAAAAACTAATGGACACAGACAAGAGAGAGAAAATAAAGTGTTTTTCCTTTGACCCTCAAAAATAGAGGTTAAGAACCTTGGGGGACGGTGTAGCCTTCTGGGTTGGAAGTGTACCAGATTGCAACCTGAGAATGAATGGTTTAAATTCTGAGTGAATAAGAAAAGTGGGTTAGGATTTTATCTTTGAAATCTGTACTAGTGACTAATGACGATCTTTACAATTCAGGATAAATTCATCTGTTTTTCTGTATTTGAACTTTGTGTGTCTGTGTCCAGAGGAAAAGGGGTACTTTGTTTTTTAAAATTCCAAGACGTTATTTCCTGATTTACTGTGGCAAGCACCTGATAGAAGACATATTTATTGTTAAAAAAAACAAACAAAACAAAACAAAAAGAGGGTGTATATGCATTTTAGATATCCACCACAGCTATGGAAAAGTATCCGTTTCATGTCTCTTGAATATACGTAACAGATAGCTATAGTTCTCTCTATAAGACATTTTAAGAACTGTATCTAAATTGTATGTCTGTGCTTAATCTATGTTTACGGTAATAAGGTTTTTTAATAAGTGTCTTTTCAAGTATGATCAAGAATTTCAGTAAGGGATTTACTGAAGACTATGGTAATCAAATGTCTCTGTCCCAATTAGGAATGCTATGTGAAAGGGAGTGGCTTCTTCTAGTTGCTCCATATTTCCTTAGTTCACCATATTTTGCCCCAGAATCTCTAGATATCCTGTCCCATCAGTTTCTCTCTCTTTAAGTAGCTCCGTTCAGAGTGCTTAAGGGGGGGATGGAGCCCAGTCCATCGATGATGTCACCCCCCGGTAGGCGTGAACTAATGTGCCCACAGCAGAGAGGTAGAACATTAAAAACAAACAAAAAAAAACCTCCCGGATAGAGCGTTGCTAGGAGAAACAGTGTGAGCCTGGAGCAAGGGGGGAGGGGGGATACCTCCCTGCAAATGTCACAAGTCACCTCCGCAGCAGGAGAAGAGAAGCCCCGGCACAAGTAGGGATTTATTTGCTAGTTTAGCCTGATTGCTGTATGCCTTTAAATGTATAACTACCAGTAAGAGAGAGGGTCACGTAATCCTAATCCCATTGCACTAGGTCCAGCTTTGCAGACCCAATCCAAATAGCGCAGGCAGCCTTCACTATATACCCCATGCAATCTAGCAGCCCAGGAGAATTTGCGTTTTTGTCAGTCAGTCCCAGAGAGATATAAAACAGAAATGAAACTGGATGGATTTGCGGGCATGATAGTTACTGGAAGAGTTGAACAGAAAGTATGTGAATTGTTGAATGTGATAGAGAAAGTAAATGTAAAGATGGAGAAGAGAACAGATCTTCTTGCTGATGCTTTAGTTGAATGATGTGGAGGAGGTTATCCTGATCGAAGGAGCAGAGGAAGTAAAAACTGGGTGCGAGTCAGTGCGCCCATTGTAGAAAAAGAAGGACATTAGAGAAGTGAATGCCTGCATCTTATCTCCACCCCAGGGGGAAGAGGGAGTACTTGATTTTAAAAAAAAAAAAAAAAGCCAGCCGGAGAGGGCTACAGCATGAATGAAGACTAGGCCAGACCAGACTCTTAAGTTTCCCTGGGTCCCCAGGAGCCTATGATCAGTCTGAAAATAGGGGACCAATATATGGACTTTATGGGGGGTACAGGAGCAGAATACTAAAGCCAGTAGCCCCTGTGTTTTTCTCGATGCATCACCATTATCAGAGCTACTGGGGCTAAGGCCACAAAGCCTTTTTTGCAGAACTGCATGAGTGAACAAGGGGGACAGAAAATAATGCACCAGTTCCTGTATATGTCTGAGTGCCCTATTCCACTTTTTGGAGCCGAGATCTGCTTGCAAAGCTTCAGGCACAGATATCCTTTGCTGGAGAGAGAGAAATGCAAATGACTGTGAACCCAGAGCCTGCTGGATTGATGGTGCTGACTGTTCCCCAAGAAGAGAAGTAGCGGTTCTATAACACACCTCCAGTTAAGTCAACAAGTTCCTGTACACCCGCCAACCCTATAGCCCCACCTGGAGTATGGGCAAAAGATAATGCACCTGGCCAGGCAAAGAACATAGCCCCTGTCATTGTCATCCTCAAGCCAGAAGCGGAACCAGTGCATGTGAAGCAGTATCCTCTTCCCTGACCAGCCATTGCAGGAATCCACTGCCATTTAATGAAACTGCTGAAGTATGGACTTTTCAAAGGAATGTTAGTCACCTTGGAACACTCCCCTTCTTCCTGTTAAGAAGCCTGGGACAGGTGATTACCGCCCAGTGCAGGATCTAAGAAAGAATGCATGATGCAGCTGGAACTATACATCCAGTTGTGCCAAATCCTTACACACTCTTAGGACTGATCTCTGCTGAAGCTACACACATTTCACCATTCTGGATTTAAAAGATGTTTTTCTGCATACGCTTAGCCCATGACCCCACTACAGGAAGGCGGGGCCAACGCACCTGGACAAGATTACCTCAAGGATTCAAGAACTTGCCTCACTCAGCAAAAGATTTGACAAGTTATCCAGTAATTCCAGGAGAAAGAATTCTACTTCAATATGTGGACAACTTGCCCATAACCACCAACTCAGAAAGTGAATGTCTACAAGCCACCAGTGAACTCTTGCACCTTTTTAATGAGGCTGGATACAAAGTCTCAAGAGCTAAGGTGCAATTATGCCAAACAAGTTAAATACCTAGGATTCCAATTGTCCAGCGGAATTGACGCCTGGGACCCTTACCAGAACGCAAAGCAGCTGTATGCAGTATTCCTACTCCAACCACCAGGAGGCAAGTGAGAGCCTTCATGGGTGCCACAAAGTATGTTGTATATGGATCCCCAATTTTGCGCTGCTAGCAAAACCATTGTATCAAGCTATCAAAGGAATGGAAAAGTCTCCATTGGAATGGGGACTTGAACAGGATGTAGCCTTTTGATCTTTGAAAAACACTCTGATGTTGTCGCCAATTCTGGGTCTACCAGATGTCCAGAAAACCTTTCAGTCTCTATGTTCATGAGTCACAAGGAAATGTTCTAGGAGTGTTGACTCAATCTCTTGGACCTTATTTGAGAAGCTGTTACAGCTACAGCCTTCCTAGTGAGCAAAAACTAAAAAAATCCCTTTGAGACAGAATCTTCAAGTTACTGTACACACTCTGTTCTAACCAATATGAAATACAAAGGAAACTACTAGCTAACAAATCTATGAATGTTGAAGTATTAGAGTATGTTGCGTGAAAACCCTCAGAAACAACTGAAGGGTCAGTCAAGCTTTCAATCCTGCTATGTTGTTATCAGTTGGTCTTGATCCCCTGATCATGACTGTTTAGAAATTATGGACACTGTATTCTCAAGCCGCCTGGATTTGACTGATGTTCCTTTGGAGAACCCTGAACAGACTTTCTTTGTGGCTGAAGGCAGTTTCATCATCAATGGACATTGTTGTGCTAGATATGCAGTGGAGACTACTGATTTGGTAGTTGAGTCCTCAGCCCTGGCCCCAGAAACTTGACCACAGAAAGCTGAACCGATAGCCTCACTAGAGCACTAACAATAGGAAAAGGGCTCTGTCTAAATGTGTACCCAGATTCCAAGTATGCCCTTACAACCTTGCATGCACATGGGACCCCGTACAAATAATGAGGGTGGATAACCTTAGGAAGCAAGTCCATTAAGTATGGCCCCAAGATATTGACAATATCTGATGCATACTACCTACAGCTTTCAAAACTTTAGGAAAAATAGAATGTATGAATAGAACCTTGAAATCTCAGTTGTCCAAACTTTGCCGAGAGGTTTACCTGAAGTGGCCCCAGGTTCTTCCTATAGCCCTTCTTAGGATATACTTAGCCCCTGCTAAGTCTTTAGGAGTTTCCACTTTTTGAGATTCTGAGAATCTGTAGCCTATTTATAGGGAATAAAAGGAGATGTGAGACAGATAGGATCTGAAATTTTCAGACATGAACTATTGGTTTTAAGTTCTGTTTTGCAGAGTCTTCATACCTGTGTACAAAATCGATCACCCATCAATTTGCCTGAACCCCTGCATCCTTTCAAGCCTGGAGTCTCGGTGTGGATCAAAGAGTGGAGAAGGAAACTGTTAGCCCTGCATTGGAAGGGACCCTATGTTGTCATCCTGTCAACTCCAACTGCAGTAAAAGTCGCAGAATTCGAACCTTGGATCCATTATAGTTGAGTAAAGCCAGCAACTGCTTTTGAACCTGATCACTGGACTACTGTACAGCATCCTGAGACTCCATTGCGCCTCACCCTACGACAACAACCACGGACCTAAGACTTATTGGTCCCTCAGAAACTGCACTATTTCAAGACTATCTGTTTATCTGAAGTTAAGCCTCGCATCTGGAGAAAGCTGCAATCATCAGAAATAGACTGTGTTGTGTTAAGAAATTGAGTCTTCTAAGAAACTGTGTTCAAATACTCCGATCTCCTCAAGGCAATAATAGCCTGAGAGACTGTACTATGATATTTTAAGAACCTGAGACATCCCAGAGGACAGTGATACTTTGGGATCTACAGCCCTACTCCTGCCACAAAGCTGGTAGGTCTACGTACGGCAGAAGCTTGAGGATCTACAATCAACTCTACATTTGTTATCTATTGTGGATGCCAACAGTTCCACCAATTCTCCAGAGACTATGCCCATTATGAATTCTTATTATTGCTTTATTTTGGCAGCAGCCTTGGAGTGCTTTGAAATGACTTTTGCTTTACCTCCCTGTGCAGCCTGTATAAGTACCACACGAACTGGGCTAAAGGTTCTTCATGCCTCCCAGAACTTGTTTCTTGAACTTGCCGAAGCAGTAGCATCTAGTCTCCACATTTATGACTGTTTGTTCTCAAGAACTGAATTATTCCATCCCCTATGACCAGACTGATTTACATAATACTACTAGTGAGTGGGTATTGGCCCACCCCATTGTTGACAGTTTGTGTTTTGTTCGCACCAGACCACAATTTGCTATGAAGATCGGACAGCTGGACTGTCTAAATCAGAGGTTTTACAACAGCACAACAAAGAAGACATCTTGGTGGTCTGGCATAAATGCTCCTGAACCTTCTAATTCTTTTAGTTCTTTTTCCCACTCTTGCCAAACTATGGACTCTGACTATCTGCTTGTTGCTCCCTTGTTTCTTGCCATTTTGCTTGCAAATGATAACTTCAGTTATTAATGACACTGTAGAGCGTAAGGCAGCTACAAAGCTACCAGCTATGTGAAACTACTAACCTATACCACAGAGTGATATCTTTATTTAGTATTATGTGATTTGCTTCTCACCCTTTCTCACTTGCGGGTGAGAATAATCAAAGGGGGGAATGTGGTAGGCGAAGGCCTATGCTCCATGCTAATTGAACTAAACAGACAGGCCTAATTAGCTTGACCTGTAAATGAAGCCTGTGGAGAGGCCCAAAGGAATTGCACATCCCCCAACATGCTGCTATTGTAGAATTAGAACTCAGTAAAGTATTGAATTAGCTTAGACAAGTAGAATTGAAACCTGGAAAAATACAGAAAAATATGTTTAAAAGCCACTGATAAGAAAAGTACAGCTGCAAGGGATTTAATTGAAACTGCTGACAGAAAGGTTACAGAGCCCTGCTTCCCTGCACGTACTAACTAGCCCAATGGCCTTGGAAGTAGGAAAGTAACAAGTTAGTGAACTGGCCATTGTAATTGGGACTAGAAGGGGGGTAAGCAGGTGCCAAGCCCACTCAAAGAACATAATTGGATAATCATATCAGTACCGGGAACAATAGAAGTGGTACGGGAGGTACGGGAGGTTACCGGGACCAATGAAATGTTTTTCTATACCTAGAATGGAGCAAAAGTCTATAAAAGTTGTTGTTTTGCCAGAGAACATCGCTCAGCCATTTTGAATTTGATTCTGCTTGAGTCTTGTGCACAAATAAATGATTTGGACCTTCTGAACAGACCCCTGGTATTATTGGTTTGTCTGCGCTCTGCTGCTACAGTGGGGGCAAATACAGTGACAGAATTCAAAATGGCATGGGACAGACACAGTGGATCCCTTTACAGCAACAGGATAAAATCAAAATAAACTGAACCATCTAATTTCTCAACAAAACAAATAGGGGTGTCCTACATGGGGCAGTGGGTTCACCCCTAAACAAAGACACAGAGATGGGTGGCCTGCATGGAGCGGCAGGTGCACCTACTCTTGCCATCTTTCTGGGCAGACTAGATGGACCATACTGGTCTTTATCTGCCGTCATTTACTATGTTACTATGTTTCTATGACTAATGTTATTCAGTAAGGGGATCATTTTGGAAGCCCTATTTGTGTTTTGGATGTCCAAAAACAAGCACAGAGATGTCTCCAGAGTCATTCTAGAAAGCTGCCCTGGGGACTTCCCCTGCATGAAGATATCCAAGTCTGAATGGGGAGTGGTGGTGTGGTAGGCGAAGGCCTATGCTCCATGCTAATTGAACTAAGCAGACAGGCTTAACAAGCTTGCCCTGTAAATGAAGTCTGTGAAGAGGCCTATAGGAATTGCACATCCCCCAATATGCTGCTGTAGAATTAGAACTCAGTAAACGTATTGCATTAACTTAGACAAGTAGAATTAAAGTAATGGGAGAAATATGTTTCAATGCCCACTGATAAGAGAATGCAGCTGTAAGGGATTTAATTGAAACTGCTGACAGAAAGGCTGCAGAGCCCTGCTCCCCTACACGCACAAATTGGCTCAATGGCCTTGGAAGTATGAAAGTAACAAGTTGATGAACTGGCCATTGTAATTGGGACTAGGAGGGGGGCAAAGCAGGTGCTGAGCCCACTCAAAGAACATAATTGGATAATCATATCAGTACCGGGACCAATAGAAGGGGTACGGGAGGTACGGGAGGTTACCGGGACCAATGAAATGTTTTTCTATACCTAGAATGGAGTAAAAGTCTATAAAAGTTGTTGTATTGCCAGAGAACATCGCTCAGCCATTTTGAATTTGATTATTGCTTGAGCCTGTGCACATTAAACTGGCTTGGATCCTTGAAAAGACTCCTGGTTTTATTTATTGCATGCTTATCTGCTGCTACATTTCTTGGTGCGTCGGCCTGGAAGTGCGAGTGGTGGATGGTGTTCAAGTGAATAAATCCACGTAATTCGCCTTGAGGTTTGGTCCAGTTGGAACCATGCCAATCCGACACAGGGGAATTTCCATGGGCCCACCGATCCTCTTGTATCGGAGGGGGTTCTGCCTGGCCTCGGCAGGCACTGGGTCCAGCTGGCCAACACCTCCGACCCAGGGGAGTCCAGGATCCAACTCAGAAGCTAGTGAAGTATCGGGGACCGGATCCGGTAAGTATAGTTTTGAAAACCTGTCTAGACAGATGAGTTAGAACTGCAGTTTGAAACTTGTGAAACTTTTAGTAAGAATTTAAAACTTGTAACTTGTAATCTCGAGAACTTGGAACTTGGAAAAGAGAGCACTGATCCCCTCTCAAGGGCGGTCCTATTAACCTTGCATGAGTATGCGCGAGGTGAAGCCATCGTCCTTTTTGTTTGGTAAGACTTAAGTCAACCTCGCATGAGTATGCGCGAGGTCCCTACATGAGTATGCGTGGGGAAAATTTGTTTGAAAATCCTTGCATGAGTATTCGCGAGGTACAGCTGTTATAGAGAATCATGATTTAGCCTAGTCAGAACAGACAGGATTGGGCTTTTTGGGATACGTTGCTAGCATGATTGTGAAGCATTTGATGTGTATTGTCTGCCCTACTGTGTATCTGTTCTTTTTGTTCTCTGTTGAAACTGCGAGTTCCCCTTCTGTTATAAATGTGAGATTATTCTGTTGAGTAATTTGTGACAGTTCACTGATTAAGAAATTGTATTAATAAAGCAGAACGAAGACGCAAAACACCTAGAGTCACTTTAGAAATCAAGAAGCTGGTCTCACCCAGTTCGCTTTCCTATAGCACAGTGTGAAACTGACAGGGGGCGTGTCTGAAGGAAAGAATGTACAGTGTCTTTCTAACCCTGTGCAGGCTTAAATCTCAATGCTGTTAGTTTGTGCTTATTTCAGGAAAATTGTACCTGTTTTATTCAATATGTTTTTAATAGTAATGTTCCTTCTGCTATGGTTATGTATTATATATCATTTATATATCCTTTAATAAGAATGTTTAGTCAGGATTGTGTGTCCCGATAGTTTTGGGGCTTAGCCTGGAAAGGGTTAAGTTCTTATTCGAATGCCGGCATGTCTCTGTCTGTGTGTGTGTGTGTGTGTGTGTGTGAACAGTTAAGCTGTTTCCAGCGAGCCACACAGCAAGAGGACAGGAGGAAAAAAAAATGATTGAAAAGTTTCTTGCTTGTTTAAAATAAAGGATTGGAGTGTTTGCATTTTGAATGCATGCTTCCCCATACTGTAAGATTTAAGGTAATTACATTGGATTGTTAAACTCTGTACTAGTGACTAATGAAGACCTTTACAATTTAGGATGGATTCATTTGTTTTTCTGTATTTGAATTTTGTATGTCCGTGTCCAGAGAAAGAGGGTACTTTGTTTTTTTTAAATTTCAAGACCTTATTTCCTGATATACTGTGGCAAGCACCTGATAGAAGACATTTAGTGTTAAAAACAAAACAAAAAGAGGGTGTATATGCATTTTAGATATCCACCACAGCTATGGAAAAGTATCCGTTTCATGTCTCTTGAATATGCGTAACAGATAGCTATAGTTCTCTCTATAAGATATTTTAAGAACTGTATCTAAATTGTATGTCTGTGCTCAATCTAACCTTATGTTTATAGTAATAAGGTTTTTTTAATGTGTCTTTTCAAGTATGATCAGGAATTTCAGTAAGGGATTTACTGAAGACTATGGTAATCAAATGTCTCTGTCCCAATTAGGAATGCTATGTGAAAGGGAGTGGCTTCTTCTAGTTGCTCCACATTTCCTTAGTTCACCATATTTTGCCCCAGAATCTCTAGATATCCCGTCCCGTCAGTTTCTCTGTAAGTAGCTCCCCAAGAAGCCCTGGCTCCGTTCAAAGTGCTCAAGGAGGGGGGAGGGGGGGGCCCAGTCCACCGATGATGTCACCCCCCGGTGGGCGTGAACTAATGTGCCCACAGCAGAGAAGTAGATCATTTAAAAAAAAAAAAAAAAAAAAAAACCTCCTGGATAGAGCGTTGCTAGGAGAAACAGAGCCCAGGAGAGGGGGGGGGGACTCCTCCCTGCAGATTCCCTAGTTTGCCAGCCACCTCCGCAGCAGGGGGATGTGCACCCCCTCTGGACCAGAAGTGAAAGTCAGCTGACCAGACTTGTTTAGAACTGAAAAAACTGCATTATACACTGAGAAGTTTTAGGACTTGATTGAACTAATGAACAGAAATTACAGAAAACTGGATGAATTTGCGGGCATGATAGTTAAATGAAAGTTGATCAGAAAGTATGTGGATTGTTGAAGAGGGACAGAGAAAGTAAAAATTGTAAGATGGAAAAAGAGAACAGATCTTTTTGCTGATATTTTAGTTGAATGATGTGGAGGAGGTTTTCCTAATCAAAGGAGCAGAGGAAGTGAAAACTGGGTGTGAGTGCGCCCATTACAGAGGAGAAGGACATTAGAGACGTGAATGCCCGTATCTTGACTCCACCCCAGGAGGGGAGGAGGGAGTACTTGATTGCAGAGTCATAAAACAATAAACCAAGCACAATGTTCTAGTAGGAGAAGGAAGTAGCTATAGAGTAAGTGGCAGCTAAAGAGGGCTACAGCATGGATAAAGACTAGGCCAGATGCATCACCATTATCAGAGCTACTGGGGCTAAGTCCGCAAAGCCTTTCCTGCAGAACCGTATGTGTGAACTAGGGGGACAGAAAATAATGCACCAGTTCCTGTATATGCCTGAGTGCCTTATTCCACTTTTGGGGCCGAGATCTGCTTGCAAAGCTTCAGGCACAGATATCCTTTGCTGAAGAGGGAGAAATGCAAATGACTGTAAACCCAAAACCTGCTGGATTGATGGTGCTGACTGTTCCCCGAGAAGGGGAGTGGCGGTTCTATAGCACACCTCCAGTCAAGTCAACAAGTTCCTGTATACCTACCAACCTTATAGCCCCACCTGGAGTATGGGCAGAAGATAATCCACCTGGCCTAGCGAAGAACATAGCCCCTTTCATTGTCACCCTCAAGCCAGTCAAGAAGCCTGGGACAGGTGGCTACCGCCCAGTGCAGGATCTAAGAAGAATGAATGATGCAGCTGAAACTATACAACCAGTGGTACCAAAATCCTTATATTCTCTTGGAACTGATCTCTGCTGAAGCTATACATTTCATCATTCTGGACTTAAAAAGATGCCTTTTTCTGCATACGCTTAGCCCAAGACCCCACTACAAGGAGGCGGGGCCAACTCATCTGGACAAGATTACCTCAAGGATTCAAGAACTCGCCTCACTCAGCAAGGATTTGACAAGTTATCCAGAAACTCCAGGAGAAAAAAATTCTACTTCAATATGTGGACAACTTGCTCATAACCACCAACTCAGAAAGTGAATGTCTACAAGCCATCAGTGAACTTTTGCACCCTCTTAATGAGGCTGGATACAAAGTCTCAAGAGCCAAGGTGCAATTATGTCCAACAAGTTAAACACCTAGGATTCCAGTTGTCCAGCGGAATTCGACACCTGGGACCAGAATGCAAAGAAGCTGTATGCAGTATTCCTACTCCAACCACCAGGAGGCAAGTGAGAGCCTTCTTGGGTGCCACAGAGTATGTTGCGTAAAACCCCCCCAGCTCCAATTGAAGGTCAGTCAAGCTTTGAATCCTGTTATGTTGTTACCAGTTGGTCTTGACCCCCTGATCATGACTGTTTAGAAATTATGGACACTGTATTCTCAAGCCGCCTTGATTTGACTGATGTCCCTCTGGAGAACCCTGAACAGACTTTCTTTGTGGCTGAAGGCAGTTTCATCATCAATGGACATTGTTGTGCTAGATATGCAGTGGTGGCCCCTGATTTGGTAGTTGAGTCCTCAGCCCTGGCCCCAGAAACTTCACCACAGAAAGCTGAACTGATAGCCCTCACTAGAGCACTAACAATAGGAAAAGAGCCCTGTCTAAATGTGTACCCAGATTCCAAGTATGCCCTTACAACCTTGCATGCATATGGGGCCCTGTACAAAGAATGAGGGTGGATAACCTTAGGAAGCAAGTCCATTAAGTATAGCCCCAAGATATTGATATATCGGGGTTGATATAATCGGGGTTGTGGGAGGTTTCAGCGCGCATTTTAAAAAGCACCGCCGGCAGGAAGCAGCCCTCTCCGAGTCCAGCAACCATCTGTAAAGGCTCCCCAATCGGGGTTGAGCACAGGGCAATCAGCGCTCTCCTGCCCCTGCACTCCAACCCAATCGGGGTTGTGGGAGGTTTCAGCGTGCATTTTAAAAAGCGCCGCCGGCAGGAAGCAGCCCTCTCCGAGTCCAGCAACCATCTGTAAAGGCTCCCCAATCGGGGTTGAGCACAGGGCAATCAGCGCTCTCCTGCCCCTGCACTCCAACCCAATCGGGGTTGTGGGAGGTTTCAGCGCGCATTTTAAAAAGCGCCGCCGGCAGGAAGCAGCCCTCTCCGAGTCCAGCAACCATCTGTAAAGGCTCCCCAATCGGGGTTGAGCACAGGGCAATCAGCGCTCTCCTGCCCCTGCACTCCAACCCAATCGGGGTTGTGGGAGGTTTCAGCGCGCATTTTAAAAAGCGCCGCCGGCAGGAAGCAGCCCTCTCCGAGTCCAGCAACCATCTGTAAAGGCTCCCCAATCGGGGTTGAGCACAGGGCAATCAGCGCTCTCCTGCCCCTGCACTCCAACCCAATCGGGGTTGTGGGAGGTTTCAGCGCGCATTTTAAAAAGCGCCGCCGGCAGGAAGCAGCCCTCTCCGAGTCCAGCAACCATCTGTAAAGGCTCCCCAATCGGGGTTGAGCACAGGGCAATCAGCGCTCTCCTGCCCCTGCACTCCAACCCAATCGGGGTTGTGGGAGGTTTCAGCGCGCATTTTAAAAAGCGCCGCCGGCAGGCACGCCCGCGCCTTGCGGGCCCGCGCCTGAGGGCCTCGCAAGAGGGCCCTTTGGCGTGGCCCTTAGGCGGGGCACGATAGGCGAAAAAGGAATAACCAGGGAACAACCATCCTCGTGCTGCAAGCTCTCCCTGAGAAAGGATATCTCCACCTCTCTGAGAACCCAACCACAGGCCCTGTGACGTGGCCCCTCGGTGATGACACTCTGATAGATCTCAGAACCTCCGAAACAGCAAGTATTTCATCCTAATCGGAACTATACTCTGAACTGCAAGTATCACCAAAGCTATCATAAGAACTCTCACCCACCGTGCTAAAGTTGTTTTTCATAGTTACTAAGTAATCCATCCCCAATCAACTGTATTAGCGTACTACTGTTGCCAGTAACTCTCCTCTTTTCACTGTGCCTCCTCTACTGTCGCCAGTAATTTCACCGTGCTAAAATTGTTTTTTTTTCATTGTTGCTAGGTAATTTATCCCCAATCAACTGTATTAGCGTACTACTGTTGCCAGTAACTCTCCTCTTTTCACTGTGTCTCCTCTACTGTTGCCAGTAATCTCACCCTCATTAAGTACCACCCTTCACTACTACCATATACTGCTGCCAATCCAGAATGTACAAGCCCCTGATAGCATTCATCTCCCTCCTCATCCTTGGGCTCCCCAACCTCTCAAACGCGTTCAACCAGGGCTCCAACCCCATTCCCATCCTACTCCATGGAAGGAGACGGCCTGAACTTCCACACAATACCTCAACAAGAACCAACCACTCACCCCACTCCCACCTAATCAACATACCCCTCCAACTCTTCAAAAAGACACAAACCAAGAAAGAACGTCAGCAACGCCTACTAAAATGTGGCTTGATAAACGCCAGATCAATACGCTCCAAATGGCCCGCAGCCATTGACCTAATTCCACTACACAATCTTGATATCTTGATGATCACCGAGACATGGTTGTCCGCTTGTGACAACATCCTCTTGAATCAAATGCTACCCCCAGGATTCTCCATATTTACATGCCACAGGGCTACTCGGAAAGGAGGCGGGACACTCATCCTTGCTAAAGCCGACCTTCAATTCAAGTTGCAAAACGCCTCCAGCTCAACTCACCTTGACGTTATCACCATATCAAGTGAACTATGCGCAATCAACCTCATATACCGGGCACCCACTCCATCACCAGACGACCTATCAACAATAATTGAGCTAGCATGCACTACCTCCACCACCTCCACCCCACATTCTCCAAATTGGTTAGTCGGCGACTTTAACCTCCCATCTCTCCAAGATAGCCACTCGGTAGCATTCCTTGAGGCCCTAGAGGATCTAGGTTACAAACAATGTGTTGACTCTGCCACCCACACTAAGGGAGGCAAACTGGACCTTATATTCGCACCTCTTCCTAACGCCTCATCATCCCAAGACCTCGCACTATCCGTGTCACCAGTGCCTTGGTCCGACCACCACCTCCTTAGATTCCACATACCCATAAGCACTCCCAGTAACAATCAAACAACATCAAATACAAATAATGCCAAAACGCCAGCAGTCCACTTCCGCCCACTCAACAAGAGCGAAGTCCTAGAGAACCTCCAACCTCTCATGACCAACACGTCCCTTAGCTTGGATGACCTCATATCTAAATGGGACGAAAACCTTAGAGCTGCGTCTTGTCCATCTTACGCCGAAAAGACCACAAAACGACGAGAACATGCACCCTGGTTCTCCATGGACCTACGAACATCCCTACACCATCTACGCAAACTCGAGAGACAGTGGCGCCGAACCCATTCCACTGAAGCACACACTGCATACAACTCATACCTGCTGATCCACCGTGCGAAGATAATGCAGAAAAGGAAACTCTATCACACTGATATATTAAAACGCTCCATCAACAAACCACATACCTTATTCAATATAGTAAAGTCCATAACAGGAGAGCCGGTCTCAGCCCACCTCCCAATGCCTCAACCACAGGACTATGCAGACTATTTACAATCAAAGATGGTCAAGACCAATAGAAACATAGACACTAACAATCCCTCCACACCATACAAAACATTTCAAGCAACCCCACTATGCAACTTCACCACAGTATCCAATAAAGAGGTTGTTGACATCATTGCCTCTGTTAACCCCAGCACAGCACCCAATGACCCCTGCCCAGCCAACTGGTTCAAAGAGCTCCGCCATGACATTAGCAACATCTTGGCCAAAATACTGAACCAATCCTTTACCACAGGATCATTCCCGCAGAGCCTAAAAAACACCTCCATCAAGCCCTTACTAAAAAACAGCAAACTAGACCCATCTAAAGTAGAATCCTTCAGGCCAATATCGAGCATCCCCCAGCTAGCCAAGATCATCGAAAAAGCCTCTCAACAACAAATCCAGCAACATATCGACACCGAAGCACCATTAGATCCAGCCCAACACGGATTCAGAGAAGCACATGGGGTAGACACAGTCCTCACAACCCTGCTCAACGATCTGATCACAGGAACCAACAGCATCCAACAAGGCTTTGTCCTTATTTTCCTAGATATCTCTGCTGCCTTTGACTCGGTAAGTCATGACATACTTCTACAACGCTTGAAGGAAAAGGGGATCCAAAATACAGCTCTAAAATGGTGCGAATCCTACCTATCCAATAGGTGGCAACAAGTCAGGACTGGCCACTCATCCTCCAAACCATTTCTGCAAACACAAGGAGTTCCCCAAGGATCATCCTTATCATCACTGATGTTCAACATCTATATGCAGCCGATATGTGACTTAATCCGATCCTTCAATGTAAAATGTCTTGCCTATGCTGATGACATCCTCCTCTACATGCCGTTTTTGATAGACCAACCAGTGCTCTCCCCAATAATTAACTGCTTTGAAGCAGTAACCCATTGGCTACTATCACAAAACTTACGCATCAATCACGGCAAGACAGATGTCCTATTTGTCACAAGGAACCACAAATTCACACCTCCCTCATCACTACGTGTCAACGACGTAGAGCTGAAGTCTAAATCCACAATCCGCTACCTCGGTATCACCCTGGACCAGCACTTGAACATGACAGCGCATATAAAAACACTACAAAGGCAATATACCATAAGATCAGAACGCTACGCCACCTCCGACACCTGCTGGACTTCATAGACTACCGAACAACCTTCCAGGCACTAGTCCTTCCACATGTCGATTTCGCAAACATCATCCTCCATGGCCTCCCACAATCAACCTTAAACCCACTCCGCTTAGCCTTGAATACAGCCGCAAGAGTTCTCTCCGGATCGTCAAGATCCGATCACATAACACCCATCATGAAGGATCTGCACTGGCTACCTCTACATGCCAGACTCCAATACAAATCATTGGTCCTCACCTTCAAAGCCCTAAATAACTGCCCCCCAACGCCAATCAGCAAACTAGTCCATGGCACCCTGGAAAATAGAAGCAGAAGGTCCACTGCACTGAACACATTAGCAGTGCCCAAGCTAATGACAACATGCACAAAGGCTACCTCCAACAGAGCCTTCTCCTTATTCGCCCCTTTAAACTGGAATGCACTCCCCCATGACATCCGTGGAATAAAAAGCCTCATCATGTTCAGAAAAGCCTTAAAATTCCACCTGTTCACAAAATGTTACCCAGGAACTTCAAGTGATAATAGCACAACCACCAACCAGCAAAACTCCGCCAGACACCAGTCGCCCCTGCACGTCAAGACCTCAGATAATAGGTAGCCCCCACTACCATTTTATATTAGAGTACTGTACTTAGTTTGAGTATAATATGTATATAGTTTCCCCGGTTTTTCTTCCATGTTCAATTCCCTGTTCTCTGTAAAACTCGATGTTGTTTGTATACATTGTAGTATCTCTGTTCGATGTACACCGCGCTGATTTTAATAGCGCGGTATAGAAGAATTGTTAAATAAATAAATAAATAAATAAATAAATAATACATACTGCCTATAGATCTCAGAATTTAGGAAAAGTAGAATGTATGAATAGAACCCTGAAATCTCAGTTGTCCAAACTTTGCCAAGAGGTTTACCTGAAGTGGCCCCAGGTTCTTCCCATAGCCCTTCTTAGGATATACTTAGCCCCTGCTAAGTCTTTAGGAGTTTCCCCTTTTTGAGATTCTGTATGGGCAACCCCTGCCTATTGTATAGGAAATAAAAGGAGATATGAGACAGATAGGATCTGAAATTAATAGACATGAACTATTGGTTTTAAGTTCTGTTTTGCAGAGTCTTCATACCTGGGTACAAAATCGATTACTCATCAATTTGTCTGAACCCCTGCATCCTCTCAAGCCTGGAGTCTCGGTGTGGATCAAAGAGTGGAGAAAGACACTGTTAGCCCCGCATTGGAAGGGACCCTATGTCGTCATCCTGTCAACTCCAACTGCAGTAAAAGTCGCAGAATTTGAACCTTGGATCCATCATAATCAAGTGAAGCCAGCAGCTGCTCTTAAACCTGATCACTGGACTACTGTACAGCATCCTGAGACTCCATTGCACCTCACCCTACGACAACAGCCACGGACCTAAGACTTATTGGTCCCTCAGAAACTGCACTATTTCAAGACTGTCTGTTTATCTGAAAGTAAGCTTCGCATCTGGAAAAAAAAAACTGCAATCATCAGAAAGAGACTGTGTTGTGTTAAGAAATTGAATCTTCTAAGAGACTGTGTTTAAATACTCTGAAAAGACTGTTTTGATCTCCTAAAGAGTGAACTGCTCTAAGGAAGCAATAATAGCCTAAGAGACTATGCTATGATATTTTAAGAAATTGAGACATCCCAGAGGACAGTGATACTTTGGAATCTACAGCCCTACTCCTGCCACAAAGCTGGTAGGTCTACGTACGGCAGAAGCTTGAGGATCTACAATCAACCCTACATCTGTTATCTGTTGTGGAAGTCGACAGTTCCACCAATTTTCCAGAGACTGTGCTCATTATGAATCCTTATTATTGCTTTATTCTGGCAGCAGCCTTGGGGTGCTTTGAGATGACTTTTGCCTTACCTCCCTGGGCAGCCTGTATAAGTACAACATGAACTGGACCGAAGGTCACTCAGACCTTGTTTTATCATTCTTCCTATACTTGTATTGGTATACTCTCCGATCCAAAAGTTGTTCTAGATCTTGACTTTCTACAAGGCTATGCAAGCCACCGTTGCAACTCCTCATGCCTCCCAGAACTTGTTTCTTGAACTTGCTGGAGCAATAGCATCTAGTCTCCACACTTCTGACTGTTTCTTTTGTGGAGGAACTAAGATGGGAGATCAGTGGCCCTGGGAGACGCAAGAACTGAATTACTCCATCCCCTACAATCAGACTGATTTACATAATACTACTAGTGAGTGGGTATTGGCCCACCCCATTGTTGACAGTTTGTGTTTTGTTCGCACCGGACCACAATTTGCTATGAAGATCGGACAGCTGGACTGTCTAAATCAGAGGTTTTACAACAGCACAACAAAGAAGACATCTTGGTGGTCCGGCATAAATGCTCCTGAACCTTCTAATCTTTTAGTTCTTTTTCCCACTCTTGCCAAACTATGGACTTTGACTATATGCTTGTTGTTCCCTTGTTTCTTGCTTGCCACTTTGCTTGCGAATGATAACTCCAGTTATTAACACTGTAGAGCATAAGGCAGCTACAAAGCTACCAGCTATGTGAAACTACTACCCTATACCACAGAGTGATATCTTTATTTAGTAATATGTGATTTGCTTCTCACCCTTTCTCACTTGCGGGTGAGAATAATCAAAGGGGGGAATGTGGTAGGCGAAGGCCTATGCTCCATGCTAATTGAACTAAGCAGACAGGCTTAACAAGCTTGCCCTGTAAATGAAGTCTGTGAAGAGGCCTATAGGAATTGCATATCCCCCAATATGCTGCTGTAGAATTAGAACTCAGTAAAAGTATTGCATTAACTTAGACAAGTAGAATTGAAGTAATGGGAGAAATATGTTTCAATGCCCACTGATAAGAGAATGCAGCTGTAAGGGATTTAATTGAAACTGCTGACAGAAAGGCTGCAGAGCCCTGCTCCCCTACACGCACAAATTGGCTCAATGGCCTTGGAAGTATGAAAGTAACAAGTTGGTGAACTGGCCATTGTAATTGGGACTAGGAGGGGGGCAAAGCAGGTGCTGAGCCCACTCAAAGAACATAATTGGATAATCATATCAGTACCGGGACCAATAGAAGGGGTACGGGAGGTACGGGAGGTTACCGGGACCAATGAAATGTTTTTCTATACCTAGAATGGAGTAAAAGTCTATAAAAGTTGTTGTATTGCCAGAGAACATCGCTCAGCCATTTTGAATTTGATTATTGCTTGAGCCTGTGCACATTAAACTGGCTTGGATCCTTGAAAAGACTCCTGGTTTTATTTATTGCATGCTTATCTGCTGCTACAGTGGAGACATGGCCCACACTTTCCCAGGAACCCGGATATCCTCTGCAGATCTCAGAAACTTGAGGGAGGTGCAACCTTATGTATAAGGTTAGACCTGCTGCAGGAAACTGGAAAGTATTAATTTTGGTTGAAAAGGATCCAGAGGAGATAGCATTGTATCAACTCCATTCATTTTGCACAAGGTCAATGACAAAAGCAGTGAGATTTGAACTGGGGCTGCCTTATTTTAAAATTTACAGCTTTAACCACTAGGCTGTCCTAAAGATCCAAAGCTAAAGCCATTAGTCTGAGGGTGTCTATGCAGATGTCTCACAAATGTCCAAGGGATGTCCATGTTTGTGAAATCATATCTGCACCTGATTGGACCTGCTTTTTTTTAGGGACATTCTGGCTTAGATGTTCCAGATTGCACTTGGTCTTCCCTTTTAAAAAGTCTCACCCACTAGTTAACTTACAAGAATCTTCTACCTTCCAGCAGCCATGACTTATTTCTACCTTGCTCCTCTATCACTTTTAGGTTGTGTACTTTTTTCTCTCTTGCTTGGTTGTCATTATTTTGCATAATGGTATTGTTATTTACAATGATTTATGCAATTGAATATTACTGTTATCATATTCTATTGTAAAGAAAAATAATCAAAATAAACTTTTAATAAAGAAAGTAAAAACGTTCTAAGAATTCTCTGTCTGGAATTGTGAGGACTATGAGGTCATCTCATAGACTGAGAATTCCATTTCTTCAGGATGAATGTTGGCGGTGTGGATGGCGTCTTTGCCATCACCGCCTTAGTCCTCTACTCTCCAATAGTTAGTGGAGTCTGAGCAATCTTCTGGTTTCTGGAACACAAAAATGGAAATGGGCTGGACCTCATGGTTTATTCTTGATTTTTTGTCATCTTCCTGGATGCTTCCCTTTCTGGGAGTAGGCATTTGGTTGGTTCTATTGCTCAAAGCATCCATTTTGCAACAAGTAATAGAGTGTGTATGTGCATGTATTGGGGGGGATTGGAGGGCCTTTGGGGCCCAGAGGGTGCACACTGATATTTTTATTATGAAATGTCCTTCCTCTAGTGTCTGTCATTGGATTCCCTTTTAATTCATCATGCCTTTCCACCCAAACACTTGTAAAGGCAAATTTCATACACTGTTTTAGAAAAGAATTTCATACACTGTTTTAGAAAATTTCATACACTGTTTTAGAAAAGAACTGTATACTCAGGCACGTAGGCAACTCTACAGAGGGTCACAATCCACGTCTCCACATGCAAATACCATTTCTATGGCTAAATGCTGAAATTTCCAAATGGAAGTTGTGAATACGGCTTCTAAAATAACTCCCTAAACCTTTTTATTTCAGTTCCAGTTCCAGTGTCTGAAAATCACTGGATTCAGAAAGAGCACATGTTGTGTATTTGGACTTACAGCCTAAATGAAAAAAGATTTTAAATTCTAGGATCAAATTTTTCTCTAGCTTGGAAATAATCTGACGAGTGTATAGTTTATTCCTCTCATAATTGTTCTCTTGAATGGATTTCATTTTAGAACTACAGATTTTGCTTCTTTATTAAAATGATCTGGTCTTCACATTTTCTTTTATTAGGGATGATATTCTGTGGATATGGGTTATGTAGTAATGTAGTAATGTACTGTAGTAACACAGAGAAACCTTTTACCTGTGGGTAGTGGTATATCCTGAACACATTGGATATCTTGATACCGCTGCTGAGAGGCCTTCAATTATAGCAGTAAAGGTACCAGATGTTCTAAAGTTGTAATTAGGGATCCAGATATCAATTACAGTAAATATATACAAGGCAGCCCAAAACACAAAGAAGGGATTGTTGTGAGAGTCATAAATGTGGAATCCAAGGGTGAGGTTGGGTAAGAGCTCTGAGCTATTGTTGATCTCCTCCACTGCATAGACAAAAGCCAGGAAGTCATAATAGTTTCCATGATAAAGGCTGAAATGACATTTAAATTCAGACAATATAAAATCACATTAACTAAGGGATATTGAAACACAAGGTCCAATATTGAGCTGGCCAGTTTATAATCTTAAATTAAGTGTCAGCACCAGGATGCTGGATGCCAAGGACCTTTGGTGTGACCCAACATAATACTTAAATTATTCTTATATTCCTATATTCTGTCCCCTAGACTCTGTTGCCTTGGTGTTTCTATCAATCCATAGGCATCTGTCCTTTATTTTTTTATTTGCATGGACAGTAGGGATGTGCACAGGAAAAACATTATAAGTTTATTTTCAGAAATTGTTTCCCTGATTTTCATAGATGTTTCCAGTTCTTTTCACAAGATTCATTTTAAAAAAGAATTATTGAACACATGCTGGACGTTTTAAACAACAAAACTCATTAGCCTCCACTCAAATTATTAATAACACTTTTGATCAAATCAATATTAACATTCTACAAAAGTGAACAATCGAACTGATATCTACCAAAATAAACAAATTAAAACTTGACAAGATCTCAAAAGAATAAAAGAGCTATATAAGATTGAAGCCTGACCTTCCAGCATAACGGCCCAAGAAGGACCTGTATTAGAATGCTCTCATTTCATCATCTAACTTGTCATGATAAATCAAAACAGCCTTAACAGAACAGTTCTCATATCTTTAAACATACATTCAAAGTTCTCCCAACATTACATAGTACCCGACACAATATTGCGTTTCTATAGGTAATACCTCAGTTATCTGCATCAGGGGAAACCTCTACAAGGCTGAAATATAGAAACATAGAAACATAGAAATATGACGACAGAAAAAGACCACATGGCCTATCTAGTCTGTCCTTCCATAACAACTACAACTACAACTGTACGCAATGGACGGACAGCCCCCGGGGAGTCTCCAGGGGCTGAATGCTGTGCACGCCAGGCCATCCAAGTGCCCTGATTCCACAACCGCAAAAACAGATAGCTCCCGTGGTTGCAGAATTGGGTGCAACTTGGTCCCATTCATCTTCTGGACATCTGGACGGCCCAGACGTGCACAGTATAGAATCGGCTTTTATATGTCTAGTGGTTTCATATGCAGACATCTTAGATGGCCCAGCTGGAATTTGAAAATGCAATTGGTACTGCTGCTGAAAATTGACTCATGTTTTTATATTTCTCTACTATAGCTATTTTTATTTAAAGTTAAATATTTGTTATAATTTCAGGTTTCTTGCTTATGTGTAGTACAGCTATTGATTTGTTTGAACATGAAGTGGGTAATTTTTTAAACTCCCAAGTTAACGTGTGTTACCACATGTGCATTTAAGGCCTGCTTTATAAAGTGAAGCTGGAACAAACTTTACTTTATAAACCAGGGACGTACGGACTCACTTTAAGCTAGTCACGGCAATTACGCTTGCTCTAGAACAGGTGTAAAAGCATGTGTCTAGACTGGGCAGAAACACACCTATGTTATAGTATTCTGTAACTTGCGTGCATAAATGTAGGTCCCACCTAGGCTCCACCTAAGCTCCGCCCCCATGCACATCCCATCTAAAAATAGTCACAATGGGTTTTACTTGCATGCACACAGAATAACAGCCATCAAAGCATATGTGTGTGTGCTTCTTCACGTGCTCGTTCCTTTAAACTAGACACTTACGCGCTTTACTGGTGCAGAACTTTCCACACGCCGCTTAAAGAATCCTCCCCAGAGAGAGTAATTTTATAAGGCGTGTCTATGTTACTATGCACTGTAATGCGCTATTTCATACCTGTAATATAAAGTGAAGGATGCGCATATTTTACTTTATAAAATGAGGGTGAAAGTGGTAGGATCTGTGAGCCAAATCTAGGTGCGATCACTTACACCAACCCTAGACTTAGGGGTAAGTTTACAAAGTAGTGGTAGCGGCCTCCGTGCGATATCGGAGCTGTAGCCCCATTGTATTCGAACCAAATTCAGAAAACTACTAAGCTACATAGCTATGGAGTCGATTCTGATTGCCAAATAGCGGGGTTAGACATCCAACCCACGTTCGACCCTGCAACGGTATCCAGCCCTTTGTGCTCCCCACACTTACGTATTAAAGATTCAATGGGGCTGCGTCTCCAGTATCACACGGAGGCCACTACCACTGCTTTGTAAACATACCCCTTAGTGTAAATGTCCATGCCTAGATTTGTAAAGAACATGTGTAAGTTATAGTCGTTTATAACTTTGTGCCGTCAAGTTGATGCAGCTCTATGTACATAAATTTGCTCTTTGCTTGTACTCCGCCAGGGGCGTCCACCTAAGTTACACATGTGAAGGCTCTTCTGAGCGCATAAATCATTGAAGATACTTATTTGGGCGTGTTGATGGTGCGTAATTGTGCACGGCTCCTTATAAGTTTATCTCCATATTGCTATTGCCCTGTTCTCTTATTTGTATATAGGGGCCTTACCTCAGATTTCTTGCTTTTATTGTGGGGTCAGATCAAAGGTCCTTCAAGCCCAACATCTTGCCTCCAACAGTGTCCAATCTGGATAAAACATATCTGACAGCTTACCATGGAGTATTTCTGTTTCTTATTGCTCATACACAGAGATAAGTGATGGCTTTGCATGTCTAGATTATGACTTTTCAACCAGGAACTTGTTTAAATCCTTTGTAAAGCTAGCTAAAATAACTATGTGGACCTCGTGATTCAACAATGAATATAATGGACAGGACAAAAAACCTTCTCCTTCCCTCCCTCCATCTGGATGCCTTTAGCTTTTGTACTACTGTTGTGTTGATTCCACGTTGCTTCTCTCTTGATGCCTTGAGGTGTTTATTCCAGTTTAGTAGGAGCCTTGGGGGTATGTTTATTAAACCATCTTAATGTGCGCCCAGCGACGTTATCGCATGATAAGGTACCTTATCGCGCAATAATGGTGCTTTATCGGGCACAAAGGTACCTTAGCATGCGATAACACGCGCAGCGGCACAAATGAGCGCTGAGGGTGGAGTAAGGCTCCTGGAGGGCGGAGGAAGGCTCCCCAGGGGTGGAGAGAGAGGGTCAATGGGTGGAGAGTGGGAGGAGATAGGCTCCCTGCACACTAACGCTGTGGAATCCGGGGCTGAAAACTAACACCAGTGAAACCCTCGAGGTTAGAGCAGATTTAAAGGGAAAAGAAACCATTTATGTCAGCAATGTACAGCAAAACCAGGGAAACCTACAAGAAAGTGATAAGTGTGATACATGTGCACGTAACAAAAGGGCAGATAAACATTGAAAATGACTGGAAGAAAATGTAAAAAAGACATAACCAAGCTGGGCAATAGTGATATCAATGGGAAACATAAAAAAACACTACCAAAAAAGCTCAAAAAAAATTTATTAATTTTGTAAGTGTCTATGCTCTGTCCCCATACAAGGTGGATGATCCCACAGTGAAATAGCGCTGATCAGGGTTCTCCCTTTCCATTGGACAGGTTTCCTATGGCGTGCACATGTTCCGCAACAGCAGGGCGGGCATGTCGTAATGGGCAACTGTACATATGCTGGAAAAGGGGACACAGAGGGCTGCAGGCGGAACATGCTGTGGTGCAGCTGGGCCACAGTGCGGACTAGGGTGATGCCTAGGTGGCCAATAGGAATGCTGAAACAGTAGAGCAGCCAGACGGCAACTGATGAGGGCCCAACATGGGCATGAGTGTGTTTCCCACAGTGTCAAAGGGTATGGTACCCAGCAGGTACCCCCAAGGGCACAGAACATTGGCAGGCGGAGCTGGGGGAAAGCGTGTACAGCTATGCAGGCACTCCTAACCCAGAACCCACACCATAGGCAGCCGCCTACCCGCACACTGGATGGCCTGAGACTGCGCACCACCAGCAGAAGGGCATGTCAGCATGGTGGCAGAGGGGTACTGGTGCTGGAGGGGGAAGTGACAGCTGCCCAGAGAAGACCATGGCCTAGCTCTGTGTAGGTGGGTGCCATGCACTGCAACAGACAGGCCCTGTCTGACAAACAGTCATGGTATCCCCAGGGAATGCACTGTCTCTGTGGCAACATGGTGGTGCAGTACACACAGCCAGTGTGTTTAGGAGCAGAAGGTCACAGGTTCAAGTCCCAGCTGTGGCTCCTACCAACCCAGTCCCCATATTTTACCCACTACTAAAACGTGGTAATACAGACAGAACCTGTATTGCAGATAACATAAACATGCCCAAAACGCCTTCATTTTACCCTACAGAGCACAGACACCATAAACATGTACATTACCCAGAGCAGAGTCTCCCAAATGCAGTCCTGGAGGGCCAAACACCATTCAGGTTCTATGCTGCCTCTAATAAATATGGGCGTGCTGCATTTCTATGCACCGCCCCTATGGTATGCAGATGTATCTCATGCGTATTCATTAGGGACAGCATGAAAATCCGAACAGTGTTTGTCCCACCAGGACTGGAGTTGGGAACCTAGTTGGAGTTGGGAACCTAGCGGCCAACAGGGGCAGACACACCCGCACCCACAGGCTCCATTATCCAAAGCCTCCTGGAGAGGCAGGATGTTGGGCCCTGCATGCATCTCCCAATACTAGCACTTGCATACCTTAGCAATGCCACCCTAAACCTGGGAATACGGTACACATCTATCAAAAGGTTGCTATGATTACTGGCAGATAGCAATTCCTAAGTTAAGCACAATTTGCTGATTGAGCTGCATCATTGCAACCCTTCTGATGTCTGTGGAGTGTGCTTCAGGTCTGGTGTCTGACAGTGTTTACCACCCTGGGGAGTGACCCCAACAGTAGTGCGTACCATAGCCATGCCTGCACTGTGCCCTGGACTGGTGCGGTTGCCAGGGCTGCCAAACACCTCTATAGCTGCACAATGCTGGCATAGGTGTGGGGAGTGTGTGTCTGTCTATCCAGTGTGTGGTGGCTGCCAACACCTTCCTCAGCCCACACTGCTTGCACTGTTGCCAGTGCCAGCCTGCCAATGTGCATAATGAGGAGCAAGGTACTGTGGGTATAGCCCAGACAGGGTGGCCTGGCCAGGATGCATCTGCACAGGGCATAGGGCAATGACTTGGACATTGTGGTGCCCGGCCACAACCTGCATGGACAGGGTGGCCACAGCATGTCCTGCTGGGAGGTCACTCTCACCTTGACTGAGCAGTGAGCACGGCATAGCTGGGTTCCCCCATAGTGCTATATTGTATTTTTTTCAAGTGAAATTTATGGGTTCTCTTTTCTGGGGCCTAATCACTGACTTATCTGTTTGGTGGGTGTGCTCACATCCCAGTTTTAGGTGCACACATCTCCTCCAGGAACATGCACTGTGGACTAGCTAGCAGTCTGTCTGCAGTTATGTGTGTATGGCTGGAACATCTTGCAGGGTGCAGTGGCTGGTGACTCACTGTGTCTGCTGCTGGAGAGTGTCAGATGGTGGTGGGGCCAGCTGAGTATTTCCAGGTCCACTGTCTTTCTGCCATTGCCTTATGGATGGGTACAGATCTGCATTGGCTGCCCTGTGGGGTGTCTGTTCCCCAGCAGGATGGAGGTTAATGGGCCCCCCTCTACTGCCACCATTGCAGGGAGGTAAAATGTGGATCTGTTGGTGGGGGGAATCTTATCTCACACCCTGAGCCACAGAGAGCAGGTTGGGTGGTGGTACATAATCTGCCTATGGGTCCAAGGGTGTTCACCTCCATGTTACCATTGCACCCACACAGAATATGCACTATTCTGGGTACACCATAGCCCATAAGGACTGGACCTGATTGATAACTACAGATAGACATTAATGTATCCTAGGTATGTCTGCAGGAACTACCTATCACACACTCTGACACTGATGGGTATCTACAATATGGCCTATTCCTGCCATGAAAGGTGCTGTGGACCTGGTGCTGGCCGCCCCACCTCAGCCTCAGGGTGAGCACACTACCCACACAATGTGACGGTCTGTAGCTACTGTGTGCCACTAACACACACCGTTGGCATCACCTACTAGGCTGAGGTGCTGTGGGGGTGCACTCGGTCAGTTCCCCCTACCAGGATGAGGTGCTATGGGGTGCATACCACAACTTGTGATCATCTGTAGACTGCTGATTTGCATGTGCTGTGCATCATGGGTACGGGTGGGTTGACCCTATCCTGGTAACCACAGCTGAATGTTTGTGTGGTGATTTGCAGTCCCTCTGTAGCCAGCCATGGGTGTGTTGTTAGTTATAGAGCTGTGGCCCACTGGTTACTTCACTGCCTGTGGAGGCAGAGGTCATGGGTTTGATCCCACAGTGGGGCTAATTGATAGGACTGTCCAAGGCATAACATGTTTATAAATGTAACTAGTGCTGCCAGCAAAAATACACTCATGGTGCTGTAACCATAAGGTGCCCTGTAAGGCACCCTATAAGGTATGTTCTAAAGTGCCTCATAAGGTGCTCTATAGAGAACCTCATAGGGTGCCTTGGTGGACAGTGCACCTTATAATGTGCCCTCTGGAGTGCCTTATAGGGTGCCATTTACTGCACTGTAGGTTACGTCACCCTGAGGGTTTGTTTGGTGCCAGCACAGATGTACTTTAGAAAATAAAATGCATCAGACAGCACTGAGTAAAAGTAAAGGGTAACGGCTCAGACAGCCTTATTCATGAAGCCCACTGAGGGATTGAACTCATAACCCCTGTACCATCATTCAGTGTATTCACCATTGTGCTACATCTCTGTGGCTGTTTTAGCAGGTCTCTGTACCTACCTAAGACCAACATGTGTTAATGTGGCACGCCCCCCCCTCTATCGTGTGATAATGTGCGCCACGCACAGTATTGCACGATTGCCACGTTTACACCAGAACAGCCACTCTCGGTATGGCATCCTGCCCATTATTTATGGGTGCACATTAAGATGTTTTAGTAAACATACCCTCTGGTGTAACTGTGTAGCCAGCCAATGCTATGTGGATAGGCATAGTACACTGGTTAATTTTATTTATTTATTTTATTTATTTATTTATTTAACTGTATTTATATCCCGCTTTTCACCGGGTCAAAGCGGTGGGACACATAACAGGGGGGGGGGAGGGGGGAATCAATAGTAGGGGGGCCATCACCGGGGGCTCAACATTGATGATTTTGGGATGAACATAGAGACGGACAGGATAGCACAGTTACTGGTCTGAAGATCTTGAAGAGAAATAGGGGGTTCCTATTCAGAGATGTTCCTGGAATAGGACGGTTTTTAGCTGCTTTTTGAATGATGGGAGATCACCGTTGTTCCTGATGTGGTTTGGCAGAGAGTTCCAGAGGGATGGGGCATAGAGTTCAAAGGCTCTGTTGCAGGTCCATTGTGTTGCCTTGGTTCTTTTGTGGGGTACGGCAATGGAGCTGTTGGAGGATTGTCTGGTTGTTCTGCTGTGGATTGGGTGAGGCAGTAGGGTGTGGAGTGGGGTGCCTTGTGTTTGGTGGATGGTTTTGTGGGTGAGTAGAAGAGCTTTGTACTTGATTCTTGCTTTGATGGGGAGAATATGAAGGTCTCTCAGAATTGGGGTGATGTGGTCCCGTTTCTTTGCATTGTGAATTATTCTTGCCGTGGTGTTTAGGGCAGTTTGGAGGGGATTGGTTTGTGTGGCAGGTAGGCCATGGTAGATTATGTTGCAGTAGTCCAGATAAGGGAGTGTCAGAGCCTGCATTACTGTCCTGAAGTCCTGCGGTTCGAGGAGAGGTCGGAGACGTTGTACCGTTTTTGCCTTGTGGAATACAGTTCCAGTGGTCTTGTTGATTTGCTGCTTAAAGGTTAGGGCTTGGTCAATGATAATGCCGAGATATCTTATGTGTGGTTGTATTTGAATTTGCGTGGTTCCCATGGTGAGGTGAGTGGGTGGTTTGAAGTCTGGGTCTTTTGTCACTAATGCAATGCCCTAAGGGCAAGTGGTGATGGGTTAGAGACCCAAGTGTGCCAACAACTAGAGAAATGCATAATAAAAGAATTTTGTTTAAAAAGGTCAGACACATCACTGCAATATGTGTCAGCAGCATAGACCTTCATAGATATTGGTTGTGGCACCATATCGTGTGTACTAGCTGTGGCATAGGCACGAGTACATTGCGTGTGTCAGCAAAGCATTGCTCAAGATGGTGACCCGATCAAGGAAGCCAGCCTTCACACAGAGGGAGCTGCGCAACCTGGCAGCCCTTATCTGCACTAGGCAGCAAAAGCTGTTCCCAGGTTCCTCCAAATGGCAGGACCTGGGACGAGTTAGGAGGGCCTGGGACTGCGTCACGAGGTGCTACAACCACATTTCCGACTACCCACGTGAGGTAAGTATATGGGGACAGGTCAGTATATGCATATACTGTACAGATCCAGTGTTGATTGTAGCTGTGCATGCTGCTGTACGTAGGTAGTCTATATAAGTTATGTCTATTAGTTAAACCCACGTGATATCCCGTCTATGTATCACATCAGAGTGGTTTGCCATATCCCCAGGTGGCTAAGGACCTGATCATAGAGTCCCAGATGTCATCCTGGTGTTATGGCAGCTGCTGCTGTTAATGTGTTAAAACACACTGTAACACAAGGAGCCCATAGATCTGCCTAAAGAGGTGTGGCAGACATCATGCTGATATGGTAGGATCCGCATTTGCAGGGTCACACATCTGCCCTACCCCTAGGGGTCCTAAGACGTGCTCCAAATGGTCTGTCAGCCCCCCCAGTGATATGGTTGTGTGTGCATTTACAGGTTAAAACATCTGCCCTATCCCCAGGAGTCCTGAGGGCCCATCAAAGTGGACTGTCAGTCACCCTGGTAGTATGGTTAAGCTGCTTTTGCTCTGTTATATTCCACCCCACCCCCAGGAGTCCTGAGAGCCCATCAAAGTGGGTTCCCAGTCACCCTGGTGATATGGTTGTGTGTGCCTTTGCAGGTTAAAACATCCACCCTAACCCAGGAGTCCTGAGGGCTCATCAAAGTGGGCTGTCAGTCACCCTGATAGTATGGTTAAGCTGCTTTTGCTTTGTTATATTCCACCCCACCCCCAGGAGTCCTGAGAGCACATCAAAGTGGGTTCGCAGTCACCCTGGTGATATGGTTGTGTGTGCCTTTGCAGGTTAAAACATCCACCCTACCCCCAGGAGTCCTGAGGGCCCATCAAAGTGGGCTGCCAGTCACCCTGGTAGTATGGTTAAGCTGCTTTTGCTCTGTTATATTCCACCCCACCCCCAGGAGTCCTGAGAGCCCATCCACCCCACCCCCAGGAGTCCTGAGAGCCCATCAAAGTGGGCTGTCAGTCACCCTGGTGATATGGTTTATTCTGGTGTTGCTTTGTTAGATTCCACCCTACCCCCAGAAGTCCTGAGAGCCCATCAAAGTGGACTGTCAGTCACCCTGGTAATATGGTTTATGCTGCTGCTGATGTGTTATACTTCACCCTACCCCCAGGAGTCCTGAGACATGCTGAAGGTGTCCTGTCACCCTGGTGCTATGGTGTATGTTGCTGATGATGTGTGCTAAAACACCCTACCCTCAGGAGGCCTGAGACCTGATTGCAACGGTGGGTATGTCATTCAGATATTGTGGTAGGGTATGCCGGGTAGGTCTCACATCTCCCCTAGTCCGTGAGGGCCACACCTCATTACACACGACTGTGATGGATCCGGATGGTATGGTGGGTGCAGTTGTGGATGTGCGTTAAAGCACCCCACCCCCATGAGCTATGAGATCTGATTATGAAGGCCTGTAACAAACTCATATATCTCAGAACTGTACGCTGATTCAGGTCACACATCTGCCCACTCACCAGGATTTCCATACCTGATTGCAGAGGAACATTACAGATGCTGTTGTAGGAATACATGCACCTGTTGGGGTTCCACAGCACTGCCATAACCCCAGACAGGAGCACAGATGGTAATAGGCAATTTCGGTGTGTTGGCCCCTGCCCCTGTTGTTGCCAGCCACAACTGCCCTACTCACACGAGGCCCTAGTCATGACCATAGAGGTATAGTAGAAAGCCAAATGGCATGGTAGTGGCCCCTGCCAAGGTGCACCGGGCCACCCACCCTCCGCCCCATGTATGGACACATCACCCATGCGTGTTAGGATATCATGTTGCCATTGGGGTGGCTTCGGATGATGTGTGTAGGTCAGGAAAACACAAATGTGTTTGCCAGACCATGCAGGGGATTAGGGGGGTCCCCTGGACAGCAGCATGGCCAAACCACACATGGCATGTTGCTGCCATGTCATGCAAGGAGAGCAGAGGAACACGGTATGGTGTGTCCAGGTTGCCATGCACAGTACACATAGGTGTCATTGCACACATGCCCAGACCCACAGCCACACATGCAGGTGGCACTGGCAACAGTTGGTACATGACACACTGAGCAGCGGAGCAGGAGCAACTGCCCACAGAGATGTTTGATTTGTGTTGGCCACCCACCAGAGATATACGGTCACTGATGCTCCCACCCATTGCTTCCCCCCCCCCAGGTAGAGGACCTATGGAAGAAGGGTCGTGAGTTGAGGCTGCACCACCCAGAATACCTCGCCCGCCTCCAGAGAGGGGCGATGGCCCAAAGTGGAGGTGAGTTTTGAGGCCCTTGCAGCTTTGTAATGAATGTCACAGTGGCTCACTAGCCTGTGTGGTGCCTCAATATGTACATGTGTTAGGTGACTCACATGATAGTGTGCTAATGACTGTCATCCTGCACAGAGGGCGATGCCGCCAGTGAGGGCTCATCCATGGCCGACCAGTCTCTGAGGCTCCCCACTGCCCACCATCCTATTGAGGAGGAGGAGGAGGTGGAGATGGAGGAGGAAGGGGCAGAGGAGGAAGAGGTGGAGGCAGAGGAGAAGGCGGCGGACGCAGCGGAGGGGGATGATGGGGACATGGAGAGGGTGGAGGGTGGGGCGGGAGAGAAGTGAGTGAATGTGGGTGATGTTTGGGAGGGGGTGGGGGGGGGGGAGTGCAGAGGGTGTGGAGGGTGGGTGGGAGATGGCAGGGGGGAGGTGTGGGGTGTTGGGTGGGGGAGGGTGCCAGAGAACACAGGACAGCACAGGGTGGTGTGGGTCCCTGCCAGCCACCGCATGTGATTGTCCAGGATGGACGGCTAGGTGTGGAAGCGCCATCCATGACCACACACAGGTTACATGCACATGCCACCACACAGACACCTGGCACCATGTGTGTGTGTGGTGGCAGGTGCATGCACGACCTGTATGTGGTCCTGGATGGCATGGAGCAACGCCTCCATTTCCTAGAACACACCAACCGGTGGCTGGCAGGGTCCATTCAGTGGATGGCCTCCGAGATGGAGCGGCTGCTCTGTCTGCGGCCATCCCCTGATGGGCATCCCAGGAGCATGTGATGGCCCCTGTGATGCCCACACACGTGCCCTGTGCTATCCTGTGTTCTGTGACCCCACCCGACAGGAGGTTTGACCCAGGTTTGACCCAGTATGGCAACCATATGTTTGTATGTAAATATTTTGAAATGTTCATGTACCATGTTTTCTGATATTTGTAAATACAGTTTTGATAAACAAAAAGCCCAGTGGTCATGTGTCACCCTTACAGACAGACTATGGACGTAAGCATGGAACATGTGTGTAGATAGGTATGTGTATGCAAGGTAGACATGGGTATCATACATGGACCGTCTCCACACGCAGTTGTGGGGGCTGGCCATGTGTGTCGGCGTGTGTGTCCAAGGTTGACCCTGTGATGTGCCAATGTGGAGCATGTCCTAAAGTACCTGGTCATGTGCATGCTGTGTGTAATGTGTGGGAACCATGCTTGTGTGCCAATAGCGGAACCGGCAAACAGCAGTGTTATTGCATGGAGGGTAAGATGTACTGCTGAACCCAGGAGCTGCTCAGGGAGATAGCTGTTGAGGGAGGCCTGGGTCACTGCATGTCACAGAGATGGGTGGTGGGTGACTATAAGCACTTGCAAAGGATGAGCAGCTGGCCTACGCAAGCCACCCTTGTCTGCCTGTGCCGCATGCGAGCCTATATGGGAGGGCAGCCACGTAGGCCATGGTGCGGGCAGCGAAAATGGTCACACATGTGTGTCTAATGTTGGGAGGTAAATGGGGTGAAAGACTTTGACAGATCCCAACACCAGACATGTACCATTATGACATTCGCCCTGTGCCACAGGGGAGGGTGGGTATACCCCGACGCTGAGGTCCTGGGGCTTGGACCTGCCACAGTCCATGACACACAGGGCATGTTATGACCTCTGTGCTGAGAACTGGCAGTAGAGACACCTCACCACTGAGGGGCATGGGTATGGCTCATGTGGGCAGGGAGACAACATGCGGTGCAGGCTACGTAGGGAAACACAGTGCCACACATTGGAAACAAACACATAGGATGTATAGGTTCATGCTTTTTAATTTTCCCCCTCACATCCTGCATGGACGCCCATGCCGCCCACGCCACCCATGCCACCCACGGCCCAACCCACCCCTCTGTGGTGGCTCAGGTACTGCAGCCTCAGGTGCCAGTGCTGGCTGCTACATCTGGGCCACTATGGCCTCCAGGGCGCCCACAATTCTGAGGAGCGCCCCTGCACTGGTCTCATTTGTTGCCCGCAGCTGTTGTAACTCTTGTGTGTTGGCCACCTGATCCAGGTGTATCTGCACCAGAGCCTGTCGAGTGCCTGTGAGTGGGACACAACGTGATATGTGAGATACCTCTCTAGTAATCAACCGTCATACATGCACATATCAGGCATATCCCACCAGATCAGTCTGCAGAACATTCATGCATGCCACAACTAGCAACTGTGATACCGCAAGCCCTCTGATGCAAGAAAGGAAACTTTTAAATCTTGAAAAAAACAGGATTTGCCTGCAATTACGAGAAGGGACACATAGAGGGAGCAGGAGAACAAACCTGAAAGTGGAAGAACCACACCTCTATGGGCAGGACTCAGAAGCAGCTGCTCTGGATTTAAGTAGGAACAGAGCACTGCAAGGGGGAGAGCCAAGAGAGAGAGTGTTCCGAGAGAGCCAAGAGAGGCAAAGGTGCCAGGAAGGCAGTCAAGAGAGCCAGAAAGGCAACAGAGAAACCCCGAAGGGAAGAACCCAGAGGAGAAGCACAGGAGGAGGCAAGGAGCTTGGCAGAGACCTTCATGTGGAGAACAGGAGGCAGTGCCAAGGGAAGCTCCAGAGGCCAGACTCAGAGACCGAGGTGAGGTCACTGACAAACCCAGCAGAGCTAAAGGAAAGGAAGCTACTGGGAGAGCAGGCCTAGAGAAAGGCCATACACAACTTCAAGGGGCAGTATCACGGACTGCAGCCAAGGAAGGAAGTGCTTATCCCTCCGGTTGGAGAAGAAACCTTCAAGAGAAAAAAGGTACTTTTAAAAGCTTTTACAAAAGTAACTTGAAAGATAAAGGAAAAGTTCATAGCCTTGAGAGAAAGGATATACCTGGAGCACAAAACTCTCAGACTAGGCCTCAAGCCTTTTTCAAGAAGCCTAGAGAGGAACAAAGGGCTAGTTTTTATCTGGACAATAAGGACTGTTTTAAACCAGATATAACTGATAAGTTTTACAGGAAAAAGTTTAATGTTGCCAGAGAATGGAAGGAGCAAACTTTTAGTCCTGAAACAACAGCAAGCCCAGGGAGATATACTAGACCTAAAAGCCGACGCCCCAAACTCCCAAGCCAGCACTGGGATACAGTATGGCATGCTTTTAGGAAACCAGGTTTTAATATCCAAGAGATCTCAGAGACCTCAGTTTCAGATCCCATAGACATGGAATGGCTGCCAGGGGAATCTGAGAGCACTGAAGATATAGAACCAATGGAATGTGACTTTTGCACAAGAAGATATCTTTGAGTAAAAGGCAAACAAATCTAATGTGTGCAAATTGTACTGGAAAGTTTATGCTTTAAGTTGGTGAAGGAACCATGTTATTTTGAGTGTTTTGCTGACTCACGTTTTGATGCAACTGAAATTATGTTCTGTTACTCATTACCTCATATTTTGAATTTCTTCATGCGAAAAGGGGAAATAAAAGCCTTTTTGAACCCTACACTTGGCAAGAGTTACTTTTTTAGGTTGTTGACCCTGAGGCTGACAATGTGACCTGCTATCCCATTGACCCTCACAACAGATCAACCCTGAACCTTTTAATTCTTATGCGCTCCCCAGCCCCTGTGGAACCACTACGCCGCCACTAGAGGGGGCTGCGGGGGACACAACGCATAACCATGGTAAGACCTGTGTGTCCCATGAGCCATTCTTATGCCTGGAAGGGGTCCTGATGAGGGGTCATGGGAATCACAGATCTCACAAATGCCAGTGTGGCAGGTTAATCTGTTGATGCTTGCTCTGCACACCGGTTGTCTGTGATAGGTCAGATGACGTGAGGGGTCATTGAACGTACATACATATATCTGGGGTTCCCTGCTCTCTACAATGCTGGTGCACAGTGCAGATCATGTTGACAGACTATGCTGCATAACAATACCCATGGAGGGGTGTCTGTCGGGCAGGGTGGCCTGTTATCAGTGGTTCACGCTGTCTGATCACCTGGAGTATATGGCCGTGCACAGTATGTGTGTCTGAGCCCCTCAAACATGCTGACACCTGACAAACCATCCGACAGGAGGGTGGAAGACACCTGGCACATAACACCCCTTCCCCAACATTATAAACAATCTGTTATGTTGTCATCATTCATTCCCCTTGTTGATGTTGCCAACACACCCATGGGTATTGGTGTGTATGATGTTACCCACCTTCGGCATCGCGCCGTGCTGAGGCACTGTGGGCCCTCAGCTGCACAAGTATCGTGGCCATGGTTGTGGGTGTTGTGCCTGATGAGCCTGCTGCCTGCATGGGGTGGTGGCTGTCCTCCAATTCACCAGCCGCTCCAGCCTGTGCGGTGCTGCCAGCATCCCCCAATGTGGCACTTTCATCGGTGGCCGTGTCTTGTGCCTCTGGCACCTCAAAGCTTGCCGGTGTCTGGTCCCCTTCATTTGGCATGTCCCCCAATACCACAGCCTCTGGTTCCTCCCCGCCCTGAGGCCCTGCCACATCCTCCTCCTGAGGTGCCTCCATGAGCGTGTAGTCACTTGGGTTGTGGAAAAGCATACACAGCACAGATTGGTTTGCACAGTCCAACTATGTACACGTGTGTAGTACATCCACCCCACGATGAATGTGTGCTTGGGGGTGCCCTGTACGTGTGCTGCATAGATAATACTACACCTCAAACTACTACTATTAGGCAACTATAGGGCACTAGCAAGCACACGCATCACTGTGAATATATTATGACAAAAAGATATTTCCTGTTCAGCGGGCCTTATAATCTTAATGGACATAGCAATAACAGGTGTGAGAGGAGGCTTGGAGCAGGAGTGAGGAGACATGTGTGTGTGGACATAACTCTCCCTCTCTAGGGTCCGCAATGTAGTTGTTCTCTTGGACTGTACTCTCCTCCTCTACACACCTAACCAGCTTGTATGTGAGTACTGTGGTATATGTCTAGATGTCATCAGACAGATTTGCCCTGTTCCCCCTGAAAACACCACTAAGACCCAATTCCACCCCCATATTTAGCCCTCAGCTTGCCTACTGTAACCTATACCTTTGCTGATCTGGCCTTAATAATCTCTGTTAGTGTGTAAATGTGCAACACTGCACTGTATGGCTATTCTACATCTCACAATATGAGGACAATAATACTCCACCTGGCTGGACACCTCACAGGTTCCCTATCCTTTCCCACATCCATGTGAGGGCTACATGATGACCTTTACAGTCAGGCACACTGTGGTGTTGCAGTAATGTCCCTTACGGATATCACATACCAGTAATTGAAATACCACTGATCACGTAGATATTGCTACGTATTACATGTCGCGCCATACAAAAACAACTAACACACAGACCCTGCACATCAGAGCATACCAACCTCACAATCAGCTCAAAACACTCAATGAAAACCACACTGCCGCCGCCGGGAACAACTCCCCCCACGGTGCTCCTGCCCAATCCGGGCAGTGGGAGAGGAAGAAAAAGCGGCCCGCCTCCATAAAAGCGGCATCCCTCGCCTCCGGAGGGAGCCGCTGCTGCCGCCGTTGGGAACATCTCCCCCCACGGTGCTCCTGCCCAATCCGGGCAGTGGGAGAGGAAGAGAAAGCGGCCCGCCTCCATAAAAGCGGCGTCCCTCGCCTCCGGAGGGAGCCGCTGCTGCCGCCACCGGGAACAACTCCCCCCACGGTGCTCCTGCCCAATCCGGGCAGTGGGAGAGGAAGAGAAAGCGGCCCGCCTCCATAAAAGCGGTGTCCCTCGCGGGGCGCCCGCGCCTGAGGGCCTCGCCAGAGGGCCCTTTGGTGTGGCCCTTAGGCGCGGCACAGAGGCGCACAAAAAAGCAACCAACCAACATATCCTCCTCCCCGAAAAGCCACGCTACGTCCAACAGACACCTCCACCACCGAACCGAAGATCAACGACCACAACAACTCTGCAAGGAAAAACCTCACCACTCCGGAATCCCAGGAGAGGCACGAAGGCAAGCAGCAAGAAACAACCAAAATAAACAGCAGCGCCGACAGCATCACAGCAGAACCCAACAAGGAGCAGACCGAGGTGAAGGACGTCAGAACCGCAAGTAGAATTCTCACAGTACATCACACATTCCCCACCACCAAACTTTCACCTCCACTACACACACCCCAATAGATCCGGCCCTCCCTCCATGGGACAGGCTCCCGCACCAAGACGCCCTACACAGATCCAGCTTGCCCTCCACGGGACAGGCTCCCTCCATGGGACAGGCTCCCGCACCAAGACGCCCTACACAGATCCGGCTCGCCCTCCACGGGATAGGCTCCCTCCACGGGACAGGCTCCAAGGCGCCCTCCACGGGACAGGCTCCCGCACCAAGGCGCCCTCCACAGATCCGGCTCTCCCTCCAGGGGACAGGCTCCCGCACCAAGACGCCCTACACAGATCCGGCTCGCCCTCCACGGGACAGGCTCCCTCCACGGGACAGGCTCCCGCACCAAGACGCCCTACACAGATCCGGCTCACCCTCCACGGGACAGGCTCCCTCCACGGGACAGGCTCCCGCACCAAGATGCCCTACACAGATCCGGCTTGCCCTCCACGGGACAGGCTCCCTCCACGGGACAGGCTCCCGCATCAAGACGCCCTACACAGATCCGGCTCGCCCTCCACGGGACAGGCTCCCTCCACAGGAAAGGCTCCCGCACCAAGGCGCCCTCCACAGATCCGGCTCTCACTCCACGGGACAGGCTATCGCCCCATATACAGCTCTCACCAAACAGCCAACAGACGAAGACTTAAGAAAACAAGCATCACCTTAACAGAACATCACAAAAAACCAACATGCACGCCACATACTTCCTCCCACTCTACCTACTCGTCACACAACTCCTCCCACCAACCACACACCTCCACTACCCACAAGCAAACACAACATGGCACCCACCAACTGTATTGCCATATTTAGAACCACAGCACACATACAAAGAGACACTCAGAACCTCCCAGGCAAAGCGACCAAACAGATACAAATCAAACTCCCACACCTGCACAAAGGAAGCACAAGTAACAGCAACCTCCTCAACAAAGACAACAACGATCGAGCTCATAAACGCCAGATCCATCTGCAACAAGATACACACGCTTGTAGACCACATTGAAGAGCGACAGCCCGACATAATATGCATCACAGAGACATGGCTCAACCCGACTGACAATGTACTACTCAACCAACTAGTACCGAACAACTACTCAGCGTACAACTGCCCACGCACCCACAAGCGTGGAGGAGGAGTCCTGATAATAGCGAAAACAAAACTAAAGTTCAAGACACAGAGCCTCACCGATACACAGCAATGTAACACAATTAGCATCAAGAACAAGAACATTGCAATCTGCCTAACATACAGAGCACCCAGAGCTCCACCCGATGAACTGGCCTTCACACTCGAAGAAGCCTGTGCCATAACAACAAACAACACTGTAATCATACCTAATATGTAATACAATCGATTTGTACATAGTTTCCTAAGTTTGCTATAAACTTGAATGTAAATAGTTCCCCAAGTTCTCCTCCATGTTAACTCCCCGTTTTATGTAAACGACGGCCAATGTATCTGGTCAAGTGTTCTATTGTTTTGATGTAAACCGCGCTGATGACAAATAGCGCGGTATATAAGAAATGTTAAATAAATAAATAAATAAATAAATAAATAAACTTCAACCTAAAGTCCACCAATGTCAAAGACGCAGAGGCCTTCCTTCAAGCAATGTCCTCACTTCAATTCACACAGATAATCAATGCACCAACACACAGACATGGATCATCCCCAGACCTCATATTCGCATCCAATTACCTAACATCAAGAGACCTGATTTCTCCACCCACCATTACCCCAGTGCCATGGTCTGACCACTACTTAATAGAGACAAGGCTGCGGTCACAAGAGGACCAGACAAACGAAAGAGCAAACATCTCACACACACAAAGACGATTCAAGTGTTTCGACAAGGACGAATTCATACAGGACACAATACAACAACTGAACATTACTACAGTCGACCTGGACAACACCACAACAAGAGACAAAACAAACCATGGTACTCAGCAAAAATACGACAGGAAAAGAGGGAACTCAGGAAGATTGAACGGAGATGGAGAAAAAAACAAAGCAACTGCCGACCAGCATCTTTATCTAACGAAGCAAAAGCAATACAATGAACACATCAACCGATCAAAGAGGGAATTCCACACAAACATGATAAATACTTCCATCAACAAACCCAGAGAGCTTTTCGAAATAGTAAAAATCCTCACAAAAGAGCAAACAACAGAAGGGGAAGTACAAGTTGATCCACAGGAATTCGCCGACCACATCAAAGACAAATTTCACTCCACAGAACAAACAACGCCTAGTAGGACCACCAGGACGGACGTACACCCCAAAACCTGGGGCACATTCTCCTCACCCTCAACAGAACAGATATCCCACATCATCTCTACAATCAACACAAGCACTGCTCCTACAGACCCATGCCCAGTGTCATGGGTCAAAGCCACCAAATCAAGCCTCATCCCCACCATACATAAAATGGTACACAACTCACTCACTCAAGGACTCATGCCAAAGCAACTAAAACTTGCCTCAGTAAGACCAATCACAAAGAAAACAACTCTCGACAAAAAAGATCCAGCAGCATACCGACCAATCTCCAGCATACCCTTCCTCGCAAAAGTCATTGAAAAAACGGTTCAACTACAACTTCAGGATCACATCGACAAACACGAAACACTCGACGACAACCAACACGGATTTCGTACCAACCATGGTGTCAAAACGCTACTGATCTACCTCTTCGACAGCATCCTAAGAATAATTGACAACACCAGGAATGGAATCATAATGATCTTCATCGACATCTCCTCAGCCTTCGACACAGTGGACCACAACATGCTCCTGGAAAGACTAAAGAACACTGGTATACACGGTATCACACTGAAATGGTTCCACTCGTACCTAACCAAAAGACAGCTACAGGTCAAGGTGGGACACATCACCTCCCGACCCATAAAAGTCCATCAAGGAGTACGTCAAGGATCTGCGCTCTCAGCACTCCTATTTAACATCTACATCCAACCAATATGCAACATCATGAAAGAGAACAACATTCAATACACAATCTATGCGGACGACATCATGATATACACCCCGATATCAATCGACAACCCGGACTTCTCTAAGATAACAGACTGCCTTACCCAAATGACCAGTTGGTGTCAAAACAACAACCTCGCAATAAACTACAACAAGACTGAAGCTTTAATCATCACTCAGAACCAAAGCTTCATACATCCACCAAATATAAAGATACAAAACACTACTATACCAATAAGGTCAGAAGTGAGATACCTCGGGGTTACTCTGGACAATAAACTCAATCTCAAGCCACACATAGACAAAACAATCCAAAAAGCCTACTACAAGATGCGAATCATCAGGAGACTGAAACCACTCCTCGCCCCAGAACACTTCCGTACCGTCTGTCAAGCACTGATAACCCCACTACTGGACTTCTGCAATCCGATATACCATGGACTACCGAAACAAGCCATCAAACCACTCCAACTGGCACAAAACACCACAGCACGAATCATATCCGGAACTGCAAGACAGGAGCACATCACACCTACCTTAAAGGACTTACACTGGCTTCCAATCGGTGCACGCATCAGATACAAAACTATCATAAACCTATTTAAGATAAAACAGCACACATCAGCCAACAGCCTGCACACCCTCATACAACCAGACACCAGCACACGTCCTAGAAGAAAACAAACACACAACCGAGTCAGCACCCCAAGTGAATACAAACACACACGCAAGGACACAACAGACAGAGCACTCTCCATGGCTGCTCCAACAATATGGAACAAACTACCGGACGATTTGAGGGCAACTACAGACCTCAAAGACTTTAGAAAACAGCTGAAAACCATGCTGTTCATAGAACACTATGGACACATCACATAACCTAAGTGCCTGTATAACAGCACATGTTACCGCCTAACACTGTATGTATATAAAATGTTTTTTAGCACCACTGTTTATAGCCCACATTGTACATAGCTCAAACCAATCTAGCACACAATACAACACGCACGCAACTAAATTTTCACCCTCACTGCATGTATAACACACTCACACTACCAGATTGTTTGCTGTGATACCACCTTGATTATTATGATAAGGCGGTTTAGAAATACTGTTAAATAAATAAATAAATAAATGTGTAGAGCAGATAGAAAAAGGGATGGTGTTAGAAACACATGTGAGAGGGGGACACAAACTTGAGAATCAAAAGGGGTGTGATGGAGTACAGCACACCCATGTGCCACCGGCATAGGCAAATGCTTAGGCTGCAGAAACAGGTATGAGAGGTTGCAAGCAGATGGCTGACGCATAGACAAATGGCATTGCAGGGATGGGTTGGGAGCACCAAGGTGTACGTTGCATACATACCTGCCTGGGGATGGGCAGTGTCCAGGGCCTCTGGCAGTCCCCGCAGGTATATTGGCCCAAGCCAGTCGGCCAGCTCCTGCTCCAGGGGTGTGAGGGTTGGAGTGAAGGGGCCACCCCCACCGGTGCCCATGGCATGTTGCCTTTCGGAAACCATGTGTGCTCGCACACCACGTTTTCTGTCATTGAAGCGCTTCCTGAGGCTGTCAAGGTCCCTGGGTGGCCCCCCTGCCTCTGACACAGCCACCTGCACCTCCTCCCACACCTCTGTGCGTGTGGTCCCTGTGGTGGTGCTGCTGAGCCGCTCATAGAGAACCTCGTAGTTCTCCAGAACACTGGCAAGCAGGATATGGTTTTCCTGAAGACTGAACTGCACAACCCTCCTCCGTTCAGCAGCTGGCACTGGTATCCACCTTCTCTTGGCAGTGGGGGGCCCCTGTGTGGGCTGGGACCCACCCGATGCGCCTGCTGCCACCACTCCAGGCCCACCACTCCCTCCCTGCTGAGTAGGTGGCCGCCCCTCCTCCACCCCAGCCATGTGCTGCTGCTCCAGCACCCTACTCTCTTCTCCCTCTCCCTCTCCCTCCCTATTACTCATTGCTGCTCCTAACCCCCTGAGCTCCACCTCACACCTACTTGCCGCCCCCTCCTCTCCCTGCTGTCTGCTCCTCACCTCTCCTGTCTCTCTCACCTGCTGCTCGCCTCCCCTCCTCTCTCCCTACTCTGCTTGGCCACATACCTCTCCAACTGCCTCTGCACTCTCCAACACCTCTCCAACTGCCTCTCACTCTCACCACCACCACTACTCACTAACACTACCACCTACGCCTCTCACCTTCTCCAAACATTATCTCACCTTTGCTAACACCACACACCTTCTCTCTCTCTCTCTCTCTCCTACACAAACCCCTCAAAGTGACCCAGGTGTTCAGGTGTATATATAGAGGTTTTTTGGATAACGTGCGTTGCGCATGCGCATTTGTGAACGTGCAGCAGCTGTGCGCGTCTCTCATGTGCCGCGCAGATGCTGAGGGTGTATGCGCATGACACGTCATACATGTGCTGTGCACGTGGGGTGTAGGCACGCACATGTCTAACACTTATGCACAGTGCATGTGTAACATGGTGTCGTGCGCACGCACCTTCCGCGCCCTTGCGGCGCATGCTCAACACACACAACTGGCACCCTTGTGTGTCTGCACATGCACAATGCGCGTGACTTGCGTGCTCATGTGTCCGCGCATGCGCAACGCGCGCAACGTAAGTATACCCTTTAAATACACCTGAACAACTGTGCCACATTGAGGGGTCTGTTTAGGAGAGTGAGAGGCCGTGCCATGTTAGTGAAGCTTGTGGAGAGTCAAAGGAGGGTGTATTGTGTGTATTGCCTGTGTTTGTGAGTGTTGTTTGTATTGTGTGGCTGGCTGTGTGTTTGTGGTTTGAATGGTGTGTGTCTGGGTTAATGAGGTGAGTGTCTGTGTTTGAGTGTCGTTGAGAAGTTGGACAGGTTGAGTGTGTGGCAGCCTTCATGATTGCTGCGGCTGCAGAGGGAAGTGAGCAGGGGCTGCGGTTGCCTGTTGGGGGAGATGGTGTCGATGGGGCTGCAGCACAGGGCATGGGTGTACACCCGCTGCAACACAGACCTGCAGCTGTGGGGGCAGACCAGGCAGGGGCTGTACCCACATGGGGCAGGAGACGTGCAGAGGTGTAGGCTCTCCAGCTTCACCTCTACAGGCCCAGGGCCCAGCTCCAGGGCATGCATGAGGACCAGGTCATCTCCCACTACTGCCTGAGCATGGGAGCTATTAGGGAGCTCTACGAGGATCTAGGACCTGGCCTCGAGCCCCTTACTGGTCAGTCACATGCCATACCGGGTTTGGTCAAGCTCCTTGGTGCCCTACATTTCTTTGCCTCTGGCTGTTTCCAGTCATCTGTGGCTGCAGTGGGTGGCATGAGCCACCCCCCCTTCTCACGGTGTCTCCACCAGGTACTGCGTGCCATGGTCAGCCGGTTGGGGAATTACATAGCCATTCCCCACACTAGGCTACAGTGGGGGACTCTGAACCAGGCCTTTGAGGCGTTAGCCGGGATACCACACGTGATGGGAGCTATTGATTTCACACATGTTGCCCTGGTCCTGCCTAGAGACAGGGAGGTAGTGTTCCGCAACCGCAAACACTATCATTCCCTGAATGTTCAGGTTGTATGTGATGCAAATATGCATATTCTGAATGTGGTACCCAAGTTTGCAGGGTCCACCCATGACTCCTATATCCTGCATCACTTGATACTTTTCACACAATCTGAGGCAGGACAGTATGAGGACTGTCTATTGCTGGGTGTGTATTTATCATTTCGGATGTGCACATGCTGTTCATGTGACTAACCATATGTGCAAATGTATGTCTTGGAGGTGTATCCCTTGTGTGGTTATGTCATCTGTCTGTGTGTGATATAAGGGGGGGGGGGGACCTCCAACTCCACCTTGCTATGGAGCTTGGTGCTGATAGATGAATGGTTGCTAGCATTTGTGTCGTGGTTACAGATTATGTTGTTTCTAATCCGTACACCTAACCCTTGTCGTGTGTGTCTGACCTTCACACCCTGATGCATTGTGATTTCCCATCATGTGATGTCATATGTTGATATCAGGATATGTTATGCATTTGTTTTGCATGTATATACCTGTGTCCATTTGGGTGGACATGAGCTCCTGCTTTAACGTTGCACATTTCTTTTTTGCAGGTGATGCAGGATATGGGTGTCGCCCCTGGTTGCTGACCCCTGTGCGCCAACCATGCACAAGTGCAGAGAGGAGGTACAATGAGGCCCATGCCACCAGCCGCTCCATCATAGAGCACACCTTTGGCGTATTAAAGAGTCGCTTCAGGTGTCTGGATAGGACAGGCGGGGCCTTACAATACCAACCACAGACTGTGGCAGATATCATTATAGCCTGTTGCATCCTGTACAACATTGCTCTCAGGCATCATATCCCTGTCAATATTAATGAGGATCTGGAGGATGACCCTACGTGCCCCCCTGTGCATGCCCGACTGCCCGTGGTGACACACGTGAGGGCACAGCAGTCAGGCGGCAGCTGATTGCGGAGCTCTTCTCATGTAAGTACTGCATATGTTCCCACCTACATTTGTTTGAATATATGTGTACTGCTAATACTAGTTACCATTTGTATTACGATATCAGTAAGATACAGCACTGCATTGACATGTAACTGAGATTGGCTAGCCATACTAGCTTCATATCTACTCATGCCTGATACACATTAGATGTGGGCAGGGTACAACAGCAGGTGGAGGTGGATTGGGCTGACATACCTGGTTTGTGGCTGCATGTGATGGGGGCTAATGTGCAGCCACATGTTGTTAGTTCTGATACTTTGGGTGCAACAAGGTGAGAGGCATGTGGTATGGTGTTAACAATAGGAGAGCAGGCCATGGATGGGGCCAGTTGTCTAGATGTGTGTGGTTTTCATTGAGTGTTTTGAGCTGATTGTGAGGTTGCTATGCTCTGATGTGCAGGGTCTGTGTGTTAGTTGTTTTTGTTTGGCGCGACATGTGATACGTAGCAATATCTACGTGATCAATGGTATTTCAATTACTGGTATGTGATATCCATAAGGGACATTACTGCAACACCACAGTGTGCCTGACTGTAAAGGTCATCATGTAGCCCTCACATGGATGCGGGAAAGGATAGGGAACCTGTGAGGTGTCCAGCCAGGTGGAGTATTATTGTCCTCATATTGTGGGATGTAGAATAGCCATACAGTGCAGTGTTGCACATTTACACACTAACAGAGATTATTAAGGCCAGATCAGCAAAGGTGTAGGTTACAGTAGGCAAGCTGAGGGCTAAATATGGGGGTGGAATTGGGTCTTAGTGGTGTTTTCAGGGGGAACAGGGCAAATCTGTCTGATGACATCTAGACATATACCACAGTACTCACATACAAGCTGGTTAGGTGTGTAGAGGAGGAGAGTACAGTCCAAGAGAACAACTACATTGCGGACCCTAGAGAGGAAGAGTTATGTCCACACACACATGAAGGCTCTGATGGGGGGGACGTTTAGGTGGACATATAGGCTATCCATGCTTTGCCATGATGAGTTTCACACAGTAGGGTGACATGCAGCCATCATGTTACGGTCACAAACACACATCAGGGTGTGGTTTGACAGACATACCTCAGCCGTTGAGACAGATATATATTTGCTACTCATCATCACACAGCTGTTAATGTAAGTAGAGGTATGAGATATACACAGTACGGAAATGTCTATGGTCACAGGATGGGGAGGTGCCCCTGCATAGTTCCGTGTGTTACAGGAATTGACAGTAGGGTAGCAGACGACATTGAGACACCAAGACACACAGTGAGGGGCATTGGGAGAGATATGGGGGACACAGGATATTACTGCAGCCTTGGAGTGATGCAGGGACACGGTAGTAATCAAACACTTCTGTTCATCATTTTGTACAGCGGCACAGTACAGACCCTTGTAGATTTGCAAACAAACCTCAGAGATAACTCTCACATGACATAGGTCTGTACAGTGTGATGGTGAACACTCAGTCTGTATAGGATCTTGGGGGGTCTGGGAGCTGTGGACAGGAAGGTGCAGTGTGTGTTGCACAGCTGGAACATGACATATGTATGTTTCCCTTGTGTTTCCCAATCCACAGGATATACCTGTTGGCAGGGCCGGATTTACCTTGAGTGAGGCCCTACGCCAACAAAAATTGTGGGCCCCCAGCAGGGCGGCCCAAGGAGGGTGCGGGGCCTCATTTGCATAAGGGGCCTCATTTCCATAAATATTTGCATAATGTTACCATATACTAACTTTTAGTAAACGTGCCTCTTAATGAGTGTATGGATAAAGAAAGACTAAAAGATTTCTACATTACTATAATCCAGTGCCAACTGCCAGACACATTAGGAACTACTACAAACACTGCCCATTTAGAACCCATAGCAAATCCGCCATATCCTAACAGCACTACCAGGACTCACAAAGCACCATACTCTACCAATCAAAAGGCAACACTGCAAATATTAAACCTATACATTTCAGAGAACAACAATACATGACCTACTGGGGAAAGAGAACAAGTGGCAATGTCAAATAGGAATTATATAAACAGAACACCTCAGCTCAGTTACACATGCAGAACATAGACCATCACCAAACAAGTAATCACAATTTAGAAACAGGAAGACAATAATTAAACTGGGAATCCCAAAAGCCAAACTTGGAATGTACAACACTGTAGAAATAAAACTATACATTAATTTGCTCTTGTACTAAACAAAGCGCAGACGTTAATGATGCACATTTACCAGAGCTGACATATTCCAATTAATAAATTCAAAATAAAGAGATATTTTTCTACATTTTGTGCATTTTTTTCAGCTGCAATTGCTCCAGCCACTTTCTTCTGGTTTATTTGTGTCTTCTGCTAACTCTCCATCGTCTGCTGTCCATTTGTCCTTTCTTCTCTCTTCTAGTTTTTTTCCATTCTCTCTCTACATCTGCTTTAACATACTAATCTTTCTCCTTTTGCTCTTTCCTCATTCCTATTTCATCCACTCAAATTTTACCCCTCCATCCTCAATCCCCACTTACTCTCCCAATACCCGGCCAATTGTAGATTTTTTTATCCCTCCCACACAAAATATTTTTCCCTTCTCCATTTTACTCTTCAAGCCCCATCCCATTCTAATCCTCCCCCAACATCAGCCCCCTTCTAGTTCCAGCCTCACCCAGCATCCATTCTCTTCTAGTCCCTGCATCAGCCCATTTCCAGTCCTAGCCACCCATCAGCCCATTTCCAGTCCTAGCAACCCCCCAACCCAATACCAGTCCTAGCCCCCCATCAACCCACTTACAGTCCTAACCCCCATCACCCCATTTTCAGTTTAAGCCCCCCTATAACCCATTACCAGTCCTAACCCCCCATTAGCCCACTTCCAGTCCTAACTCCATCAACCCATTTCCAGTCAGCCCCCCATAGCCCATTGCCAGTCCTAACCCCCCCCATCAGCCCACAGCCCATTACCAGTCCTAACCCCATCAGCCCACCTCCAGTCTTAACCCCCCCAGCCCCTTTCCAGTCCTATCCCCCCCATAGCCCATTACCAGACAGCCCACATCAGCCCAGCCCATTACCAGTCTTAACCCCCCCAAAGCCCATTACCAGTTCTAACCCCCCCCAACAGCCCAAAGCCCATTACCAGTCTTAACCCCCCCCCAAAGCCCATTACCAGTTCTAACCCCCCCCAACAGCCCACAGCCCATTACCAATCTTAACCCCCCCAAAGCCCATTACCAGTTATAACCCCCCCCAACAGCCCACAGCCCATTACCAGTCCTAACCCCATCAGCCCACCTCCAGTCTTAACCCCCCCCCAGCCCTTCCAGTCCTAGCCCCCCATAGCCCATTACCAGCCAGCCCCCATCAGCCCAGCCCATTACCAGTCTTAACCCCCCCAAAGCCCATTACCAGTTCTAACCCAACCCAACAGCCCACAGCCCATTACCAGTCTTAACCCCCCCCCAAAGCCCATTACCAGTTCTAACCCCCCCAACAGCCCACAGCCCATTACCAGTCTTAACCCCCCCAAAGCCCATTACCAGTTCTAACCCCCCCCAACAGCCCACAGCCCATTACCAGTCCTAACCCCATCAGCCCACCTCCAGTCTTAACCCCCCCAACCCATTTCCAGTCTTAGCCCCCCCATAGCCCATTACCAGACAGCCCCATCAGCCCACAGCCCATTACCAGTCAAACCCCCCCCAAGCCCCCCCAAAGCCCATTACCAGTTCTAACCCCCCCCCCAACAGCCCACAGCCCATTACCAATCCTAACCTCATCAGCCCACCTCCAGCCTTAACCCCCCCAGCCCATTTCCAGTCCTAGCCCCCCCATAGCCCATTACCAGACAGCCCCCATAAGCCCACATCCAATTAACAGTCTTAAACTACCGCCCAATGCCCATTACAAGTTCTAACCCCCCCCCCAACAGCCTACAGCCCATTACCAGTCCTAACCCCATCAGCCCACCTCCAGTCTTAACCCCCCCAGCCCATTTCCAGTCCTAGCCCCCCCATAGCCCATTACCAGACAGCCCCCATCAGCCCACAGCCCATTACCAGTCTTAACCCCCCCCAAAGTCCATTACCAGTTCTAACCCCCCCCCAAAGCCCATTACCAGTTCTACCCCCCCCAACAGCCCACAGCCCATTACCAATCCTAACCTCATCAGCCCACCTCCAGCCTTAACCCCCCCAGCCCATTTCCAGTCCTAGCCCCCCCCATAGCCCATTACCAGACAGCCCCCATCAGCCCACAGCCCATTACCAGTCTTAACCCCCCCCAAAGCCCATTACCAGTTCTAACTCCCCCCAACAGCCCACAGCCCATTACCAATCCTAACCTCATCCGCCCACCACCAGCCTTAACCCCCCCCAGCCCATTTCCCGTCCCAGCCCCCCCAATAGCCCATTACCAGTCCTACCCCCCCCCCCCCGTCGGCCTAAAGCAAAAGTTAATTAAAAAAAAAACCCTGCTGGCTGCCGCCGTGGGGGCCCCCTCTGCTGCCGCGGCAGCATGGACTGACCCTCGGGGGCCCCCTCTGCAAGCTCGATCCGTCGATCCGTCCCTTCCTCCCTCTGTGCAGGCTGTGAAAGGCGCGAAGGGAGCGTGTCTCACAGCCTGCACGGAGGGACGGAGGGAGGGACGGATCGAGCTTGCAGAGGGGGCCCCCGTGGGTCAGTCCATGCTGCCGTGGCAGCAGAGGGGGCCCCGCGGCGGCAGCCCGCAGGTTTTTTTTTAAATTTTATTTAAAAAAAAAAAAGCTAACTTCTTCCGTTTTTGTGGGCCCTTGCCAGCTGTGGGCCCTACGCCATGGCGTACATGGCGTATACGTAAATCCGGCCCTGCCTGTTGGAGCTCCTGATGCTGTGGTGCATTGGCAGGTGACTGTAGGTCATCCAACATGCAGTGGTCTGGGGTAGGTGTTCCTACCGCTACATTGTCTGTGATGACAGTCAGGGGAAACACATGTTCTCAGTGATGTGTCATATTGTACATATGTTGTCGTTCACCTCTTTTCCCTGCAACACCATAACCTCTATCTTGCTGTTGGTACACATATCCCCATGTGTTCCTGTCCAGTTTTTCTTCTGCAACACTGTCTCTGTGACACGTCCAACAGAACTGCATGTGTGTGGGGGTCCTAGGTGTTTTGGTGGTGGGCTACACGTACACCCTTCCCCGACATTGTACCATTAGCCAACATGAGTATATCATTGTATTGGGCCTTTAGGTGCACCAATCTCCAATTATGCAGATACCAGCCGTATGCTGCTGCTGACACGCTCACCTTAGCATACTGTGTAGGTGTGTTTCTTTGGGTTGGCTGTATGATTATACAGTGTGCAGGCATTTTACATTATCATGTGGTGTGAGGGGTCTGTACACCTGGGGGGCGGTGGTGACTGTCCTATCTCTACCTTACTGGTGTTTACCGTGTGACCATTGTGGACATGTGTTGGGTGTGGTGAGCAGAACTGTGTCTTGTGTTGTGACATACGACTGTTGACCAGCATTTTTGTATCACAGATATCACCATAATGTGGACATGCATCAACAGAGGCTTGACATGGTGACATGGTGATTCTACACATTTTGATGGCATCGTATCCCTTCACTGTAATGTGTTGTGGCCTTTGAGTGACTCAGGGGATCCAAGACATACACTCGCTGAACGCACACGGTAGGTTGCACCTTTTGTTTTTGGGAATGACATCAGCCTTTACATGTTCATGATTTACGGTTTGTTTCATAGACTTTCATGTTGGCTCTGTGTTCACAAAAACTGCTGCACATGGGGTGGAGCTGTGAAACGCCTGTGTAACATGGGCATGGGCATGAACATTAACATATCCATGTGACAGTCATGACTGCAGTTCCAATTCCAAATTTGACCAACATGCAGTGTGTTCTGTGTTGTGCTCATGTCATGTTTGCCTGTGTGACGTTTTATTATGTGCATAGTCATGTTTGACTCTTTGCAATTTGTGCTGATGTTGCAAGCAGCATACCAATACATTATTTATCCTCTTCTGACACAAGGCAGTGGACAAACCAGCCACATCTACTACAGTGCATCCGGCATCACCATCATCCACCTGTTGGGGGACGCACCACCATGGCACTGTCCCTGGGAAATGATGCCATAGGATGTTTGACCTCTGCGAGTGGGACACATGCCTAGGATGGACAGTATTATTGTTGGAGTGCAACTTTGGCCCTGACAGACCTGTCCTACACACTGTTGGTGCCATGCTCTGGCTGGGTGTCATGTTCATCGCAGAAGACACACATGACCTTTCCAATACTCTGGCATATTAGGGTGTGACACTTGACTATGCATGCCCAGGGTTTCAAGGACAGTTGTAACCTGACTTGTCATATTGCAGACACACTTTGCACTTTGGACACTGTGTACTGGTCCCCACGTGTGCAACAAGGACTTACATTGTTGCTGTATGTTGTACATTCCTCATATGTTGTGTTTTGGCCATGTGTGACATGGACCACAGGAAACGCTCATCTGTTTGGTTCACCACAAGCAAACAGCCATGCGTGTGGCATAGGGGGAGCAATGGAGAGGTCCTGTTGTCTATGTCCACCTACTCTCCACTTTGACACGGTACAGTTTTTGCCACGACAACACTTTGCTGCACACCAACAGCTTAGATTGATGTTGTCACTCACCAAGGGTGTTTCCATGCATGTTTGGCATCACTTTATCATGTTGAAATATACACGGTGCATGTGCATGTGACTGACTTTGTTGGGGAAACACAGCATGTGGCAATATGGCTTCTGTGTGGTTTACTGTACAATTTTTGCCGTCACTTTCCATCTCCTTGTACTGGTTTTTGGGTTTGGTTACTGTACAGACGTGACGCTAAACATGTATTTATGAACCTTGCATTGCATGTCTGCACACTCCTATTTATCCTCTGGGGTAAGGACACTCACATTGCACCATTATATTTGGACTGTCGCAGTGTGAGTGTCCATTGTCTTCCTTCAATTGTGCATTCCATGTGCCGTGATATATTTGGACTGTCGCAGTGTGAGTGTCCATTGTCTTCCTTCAATTGTGCATTCCATGTGCCGTGATATATGTGTACAGACACTGTGTTTCTGTGTTCATGTGCCTCTGCTACCTGTTGGCATATCCTCATTGTGCATTTGACCATAGTTTGTGGTTACATTGTTGCAGCTTTGATTCCTACATGAGGCATTATGTGGCAGCTGTAACATAAATTTCCACATGTGTTTTTAAACTTTCAACATTTTAACAACATATGCTGTTTTCTTTGGGTGTCTCCTGTGTTGCCAGATAGATATGTGTTCAGGTACAGATCATGATTGCTGTGTGTTGGGCCCTCATCATGCACCGCCTACTGTCTACATGCACTCATATGTAAGTAACACATTTGAGGCATGCAGCAGCATGTGGTGTGTGGGGGCCAAATGCATACTGCCCACCATGCACATTATCTCTCCTGCCCCTCATTTGTAGACGTGCCAGTGACTTTTACGTAGGATGTGGGTTGCTGCCCTGCTAAATGTTTCTTTGGTCTTTCATCTGGGATCCACTCACCTGGGTATTATGATGGCGGTATCTACACTATCTGTGACAAATAACCAAAATAAAGATACGTGTTTGACATACATTTGTCTCGGCTGCTGCTTGCTCACACTGGCACTTGTATTTGATGAATTTATGGTCATATCCATGGCCCACCTGTGCTCACATCCTTGTACGGTGCCAGCTGTCTATCATTCAGGCGTTTACCACATCACTGGATGTTGCAGGTTCCCATAAACACCTTCCCTTTGAGGTACTATTTTGGAATTGCTGCCATAGTGCTTGTTTGGGATAGTGGTTACAGACATATGTTATAGCACCTATAGGTTGCAAGTTTGATCCCCACATGGGTTTCTTTTCTAAAATTATTCTGTTGTGATAACATGACCATTTGGAACCTGCAGCTTCATCACCTATGCACACACACTTCCATCTCTTCACTGTACACCAATGTGTGCCCTCTGTTCTGCCTATCCATGACATATTGGCTGTTACATATGTCTCTTACTTTATGGGGTCTACATGGCAGTCTGCTTGGGGGTTTGGCATTGCTGCAGTTCAGCTGGTCTGTGGCATGCCTGTTTGCAGGTTCAATTCTGTCTTGTTGTGTTCCATATTTTCCACTGCTCCACAGAGCAACCCCTCCTGCCCTTTGGCTTTAGGTTCTTTCCTCTTTTGCATGCTGTCTCCACTGCACAACATTTGATTGTGTGTGTGCATATAGGTATATTTGGTGTTGTCCCAATTACAGACTATGATCTGATCTGTACACACCATATCTGCATGTGCATTTGATCATGGTTACTGTTGGAGGTTTGCCTATCATGGCAGCCAGCAGGCTTCTAGTGTGGTGCCCTGCAGTATTCTTGTATGCAGCCTTTGCTAATGAGCTCATATTGGTGGTGTGGCCTACCAGTTTGTGCATTGACACTTGTGCTGATGGTCATAGGTTTGATTTCTCTCTGTTCTCTTTGATTTGTTTGCCTGTGCTGCACAGCTACTTTTCATTCATGTGACAGCCATATCTGTGCAGATCTGTGTTGTTAGCACATTTACCCTTATCACAGTTGTAAACCATCCTTCTGTCCGTCTATGTGTGTCTGCCAGCTGTATGCCATCCTACCCTGCTGTGCATGCTGCTACCCCACATCCTGCACTGGTACACATTTCTGCATTGCAGATCTCCCTGGTTACCTCTCCTGTGTGTGCTGTGCATGGCACTACTCTCCTCTGTCCTCCTGTCATTGCACTTCTCCTGCCAACTCTACCTCCTCTGGTGGACACGTATCCCCATCCTCTGCCACACACTGTCATTGTTGCACTGTGCATTACCATCACCCTGTACATTGGTACAGCTGCCCCTGATATGTTTGTCCACTTTACCTGCTGCCACAAGGCCTACACACACATTTGGCTGGTCCATGAGCTCCATCATCTACTTCCTCCCATCACCTGTTCATTGCCTTTCCTTGGTGCTCTGTGCAGTGTTATGGTTACAACTGTGTTTGGGCCATACATTTCATGCTTGTGACCTTGGGGCACCTTTGTGCCTCTGAGCATCATCTCCTGTATCCCACTCGCCTTCCTTGGGCATTTTCACGGCACCTTAGGGTTTGCCCAGCTTATGGGGTGCCTTATATGCTGCCTTGGAGGGTGCCAGTCTTTCCTGTCACCCTCTGGGGCACAGTGTGACCTGCCTTGGTGATTTATGATGTGCCTTATGGTGCGCCCTAAAAGGTGCATTAGATTGCAGCATTGGGGTGAGGCTTTTTTGGCTGGCAGTGCAGATTGTTGGGATGTGTCCGGCTTTTCCAAGCAGCAAATAGCTTTCCTCAGACAGCCTTTTTACTGAGCCCACTGGGGGCTTGAACTCATCACCTTTGTATCAGCAGGCAATGTAATAACCAATGTGCTACACCTCTATTTCTGTGTTTGCCTGTCAGCGCGCCTACCTAAGATTACTGCGCGTTAACTTGCTTAGCGGCTTCTTGCACGATAATGTGCGCAGCGCACGTTATCGTGTGATAATCCTGTTTTGCTACGTTAAGACCGAAACGCCCACTCCTTTTATGGCAGCCTGCACACTAGCGCCGAGCGCATGTTAAGACTGCTTAGAAAACATACCCCTTGGTGTATTCATGCCACTCTTGCCATTGACCTCTAATAAACATGCTCTTTGGTGTTGCTTTGTATCGTAGGGTGGCTTTGCCTCTGTCACTGACGCTTACTTAAAGCTTCATAAAATTTGGATGAAAAACACCAATGTTCAATTTTAATGTGATCGTATTATTTGATTTGCCTCGATGTAACTAATGTATTCAAAATCAATCTGACATCATGTCACCAAGAAACAAACAGCACACTTCCACGTAGATGTGTGCAGAAGAACAGTACAAAGACGTGGGCAGTATATAAAACTCACAACTTTTTATTGGTCCTTATGTAATGAAGGGGGGCCAACCCAACACAGGCCGTGTCTCGTAAGATACTTCTTCAGGGGTGAGGCACACCAAAAACTATTAAAAACACCAAAAATGAATTTATAATAACATCTCAAAAAATACACATAAATAAACTATAAGAGATAAATAATATTAAAACCAAAGCTTGAATCAAAAGAATGAATAAGAAATTATAAATAGTACACAATAAATAACATGTAAAACATAAAAACCCTAAAAATCTTGTAATTATTGTATGAATAAAAACAATAAAACAACATTTGGAAATGTACAAATGGTTCAAACTAAAAATATATAAAAACATAAATACCACATAATTAAAAGGTGTGTGTGACAAAGGATCATGTAGGTTACTGACAGCACACAAATAGTAAAAATGAAACAATGATGAAATCAAATAAATAATGGCTGTGATAAAATACATATAAAAAATATATATATGTATATGTGAAAAAAATGAATACATAAACACCAAAAAGGGAGAAATCCCAAAGACAAAGGCTAAAATTAACCAATTAAAATTGAACCAAAACAAAACAAAGGGAAGCAGGAGTGAATAAAGAGACCGCAAAAGGATATGTGAAATCACTGAAACTCTAGAATGGGTTCCATTCTCTGTGAAATCTAATTATACCCATTAGGGACTGGAACGTAGAAAGATACTATGGAATAAAATAAGATCTGAACCACAGATAATAAAGTACAAACATAAATATGTGATATAACATGTTTACTTACTAATATCGTGAATATTTAGCCTAAGTGATTTGAAGTGCAGGAGGCTATGTATATCCTCTATAGAATTCAATTATGTAAAAATAACTACTATATATTTATTATAATTTCAATAAAAATATAACATTAATCGTGTGATTCCCATTAGCCAAAGCCGCGCCTGAATTGACAATCTGAATCATATGGATGAACAATGAATCTTATGGCGATGCAGAGACTCCCGGATTAAAAAGCAATGAATAGTTTAAAATAATAAAGAGGTGCGTATCTCAGTACATACACTCACCCTGATTCTGATAAACTTAACGATTACGGGGATCCGTACACATGTATAGTGATCAGCCGTAAAGATTCATATAGCAAATGCTAAAAATAAAGGAAATGCTATTTAGGGCAAGGAGATAAATGAGCCGTGAGGATCCATCTAGCAATTGCTAGGAATGATTAAAAAATTAAAAGCAATGGCGTAAATGGGTTTTTATGTTTTACATTTTATTTATTGTGTACTATTTATAATTTCTTATTCATTCTTTTGATTCAAGCTTTGGTTTTAATATTATTTATCTCTTATAGTTTATTTATGTGTATTTTTTGAGATGTTATTATAAATTTATTTTTGGTGTTTTTAATAGTTTTTGGTGTGCCTCACCCCTGAAGAAGTATCTTACGAAATATGGCCTGTGTTGGGTTGGCCCCCCTTCATTACATAAGGACCAATAAAAAGTTGTGAGTTTTATATACTGCCCACGTCTTTGTACTGTTCTTCTGACATCATGTCACTCCACTATATTTAAATGGCCTCTCTGTGGGCTTTTTCTGTTGGTTTGAATCCACTGTAGCATCGCTTGCTGTCTGTGAAGTTCATTGTAAGTATGTTTTTGTTCTTACGCTGTTATTTTCAGGCCATCACCCTCCTGTTACACCAGCTTTCATTTTTGCCTTTTGTACACAATTTCTTTAGCACCTTTTCTTTCCTTATATGTGATTTATGTACTAAAGAACACATCAATCTTTTCTCAAACAGTGACATTGTTGTACTTCCAGTTCCCTTTTATTAATGGATTTTGCTTTTTTCTGTGTTCATAACAAATTATACACAGGATCCTTTTATGGGAAGAGGATATTAACAACGCAAACGTAACTAGAGGGAGGTAACCTGCACAGAACGGCAGGAACAACTCTAAACAAAGCCACAGAAGGGGCGTAAAGTGCATAGAGCCGGATATGCAACTCTACAACGTTTGCCGCCATACTGGGCAGACTAGATGGACCATGCTGGGTTTTATCTGCCATCATTTACTGTGTTACTATGTATTAAACTTGCTCTTGTGATTCCATCTCTTTTTCCTGTGAATGACTTGTTCTGAGCATTGTTTTGTTTTCTGTGGTACTATGGTGAGGGGGTTTCATATACCTGCCTGATCCCATAGAAAGCCCCCTGCACCTTCACATGCAGCATTTGCCCTTTATCTCCCGCAGTTAGGGACGCCGCATGCATGGCCTCTCTGCTTGGGTTCGCTTTCCTGATTTGCATGCCCCGCCTCCTTGTACTTAGCTACATTGCTCTGAGCTGTGCAGCCTGTCCTGCCGTTTCCTGCTCATCCCTCTCTGTTCTTCACTGGCCTGTCGCTACTGTCCTGTAGGTATATTCTGTAGCGGCTCTTAGATTACTGATGCCATAATAACGCATTTGTAGCTAATATTTGCAGGGCGCACGTTATGAACGCATTCCCTAGGTACACGTGCTACGGCCATGCGTTCACAGCTGCCGCAGTGGTGACGTGCAGAGAATGGCAGTAAGTCGCATGCTATTAGCTATCTCTGCCTCTACGCAGCGCTCCAGGGATTTGGTGTCTGTCGGGGAGTCAGTGTTGGGGCACTGGCTCCCCAACAGTATTTTGATGGCATCGGGGGCTTTCTAAGACACTGGTTTGCTGGATCATCTGAGGTGAAGTGTCAAACTTCCCCTCAGATGACCCTATTTCTCAGATTGCCCATTTCACCTCATATGATCCAGGCATCGGGGAAAGTCCCCGATGGCATCAGAATACTATAAGGGGCACGCTCAGGATGTTTAAGCCAACTCAGACCCAGGCATAGAGAATTAGGCGCTTCGGCTGGTTATGTAATCCTCTACGCATTTCTCTGCATCAGAAACACAATATCAGCATGCCCCATCAATACCTGCAGCTCATCTGTCTATAATGTAAATACTCTTGGTGTTACTGTGTGCGGTTGCTTTTCCTTTGGTGTTTACGCGTGTGTCAGTCTCTTTTGTGCATTTGACATATTGGAACTTATGTGTATAAGTTGAGTTATCTGTGTGCAAAGAGCACGTTAGTCTTTCTGCATCGGCCCGTAGGTGAAGGTAAGTGCACCTGTGCTTATGTGGCCCACATCAGTGGACAGTGCTGTTACTTGATAGGAAAATGCTTTCCAGGCCCCCGACAGTTAATTTGGTGGTGTTGCACCAAAAGCGTCACAGTTTTGTCTACTATTTGTGCACTAGATGCAAATCACAATGGCTAGAGTCGGGGTGTTATGGGGCAGAATGGAGCCGGCACCCTGGAATAACTGGCTACTGGTGATATTTAGCTACTAGCTGGTTATACTGAAGTGGTGAAAATTAGCAATCTGAAAGGCTCACCTAACTTTTGCTGCTGTAGCTTGCTGGTATCAGCTTAATATCGCCATTGCTCGGTTAGCTATTCATGTCAGAACTCTAAAGATTCAGTACAATATGTGATATTTTTCTCCATTTTATTTCAGTCATTCAAACTCCAATATCAGCAACTTTTCACAATCCATGGTGTAACTGTCCAATAAGCCGAACTGGAATGATTTCCTTGTCAGAATGACAGAATCAATAATAGTTTACCATATTATTCATTGATTATTTGTTAGTCCTTAATGAAAATATTTCCCTGCCTCCCAGTCTGATGTAATAACAAGAATGTGGAATCATTCAGAATATTAACATAAGAACATAAGATATGCCATACTGGGTCAGACCAAGGTCCATCAAGCCCAGTATCCTGTTTCCAACAGTGGCCAATGTAGGTCATACGTACCTAGGAGTTTCCCCAAAAGACACAGGTTCCACAATGCTTGTACTGGGTCAAACATTGATATTCTGGGTCCCTTCTTAATAATGGTTTATGGACCCTTCCTCCAGGAACCCATCCAAACCCCTTCCAAACCCAGCTACACCAACAGCCCCTACCACATCCTCCGGTAACAAATTCCAGAGTTTGACTACACGTATTGAATCTGTCAAACAGGTTTAATAAATAATGGTGAATTTTATTAAGTGCAAAAAAGTTGCTCAATCTTTTTTTCTCCAAAGCTTGTAAATTGGAGACCATCTTCCTTGATATTAAGGCTACAAATACTGCAGGGGATCAGAAGCAGCTCCCCCCACCCCTTCTCTGTAGTTACTACAGACCTCTCATGCTTGAAAAGTGACCCAAAAACGTGTTACCACCTGGAGCTCAGTAAAAATTCCCACAGTGTACAGACACCAACATAAATATCCTCAACGAAACTGAATGTAATGGCAGAACAGACAATCAAATCCTTGGTCAATGTGACAATCTTTCCTATTCTTTTATGAAAACAGTGCTGTCATTTCCAGTTATTTAATCACTACGTCTCTTTTTAAGTATTTGCTGCTGTTCATCTCAGGTCTCAGCAGAAACATGTAGCATTTGGGGACAAAAATACTGCCCAACAGTCCTGCGCTGGAGGCCAGAATAGCGAATATCTCCACTGCCACCATGTACTTGCCCCTGGTGCTCAGGTAGGTTGGGATGAAGGAGATCCAGACACTGCAGAACACCAGCATGCTGAAGGTGATGTACTTGGCCTCATTGAAACTGTCAGGTAGATTTCTTGCTAGGAAAGCTATGATGAAGATGATACCAGCCAAAAATCCCAAGTAACCCAGAACAGAGTAAAATGCAACTATTGACCCTTCATTACATTCAATTAGTATTGCTCCAGTTTCTGACTGAATGTTATAATATGGAAATGGGGGATCAGAGCTCAACCATACAAGGCACAGAAGGGCTTGTAGAAGAGAACAGCAAATGACGATAGAGTTTGACACAGTGGAACCCATCCAATTCCGGAGCTTGCTTTTGGGGTTGGTGGCTTTGAAGGCAATGACCACTGTGATTGTTTTTGCCAGTATTGAGGAGAGAGAGATGGAGAAAGTGATCCCAAAGGCAACCTGTCGGAGAATGCAAGTCAGCTTATCAGGATGTCCGATGAATATCAAGGAACATGGGAAGCAGAGCATGAGGGAGACCAGGAGAATATAGCTGAGGTTCCGGTTGTTGGCTTTCACTATGGGAGTTTGCCGATATTTAATGAAGATTCCCAAAATGACAACAGTGATAAAACAGAAAAATATGCTGATGAGAGCCAAAGCTATCCCCAGAGGCTCCTCATAGGACAGGAAGGTTTTCACTTTTGGGATACAGGCATCTCTCTCCTGATTGGACCATTGATCCTCTGGGCACTTTATACAGTTATTCATATCTGAGAAGGAAGAATATTGTCTTAGTTTCACACAAATATGTGCAATAATATTTTAATGATAAAAATGTAGATGTTTTGATACATAACATCTAGTCACTTGGAGATAAGCATGAGTGGTATAAAGATATCCTGTTGAAGATAGTTTCTGTGCATCTCACTGTACTGAATTAAATGCTAGAGCAGCTTCCACCATTACTCGCTCATCAGAGCAATTGGCCCACGTCTGTTTTTGAGTTGTACGATTTCTAAAACTCAGCAAGCTACATTAATGTATACTTGGCATCAAAAGTGGATCACAACAGAGGGAAGTGGGAAACTCTATTCCTTTGGGATTTATTATTCTCACTCTTATGACGTAAGGTCATGGAAGTACCCAGATAATATCAGGGGACAATATTACAAAGGTTTTATCCAGTTAGAAGGACCAAACCCCACGTAGCTTGTTATTCATCAGTACTGGTTAGTGCCGCTGAATATCCGCACAGAGGTGAATCTGGAGCAGTCCTGGCACCTCTCCAGTTAGAGGCAATATTCAGCCACTAACGTGATAAAAGGCTGATTACCAGTTTGTGTGTCTTGTGAACGCAGTGTCTGCATAAGTGTGTGTGCATGCATATTGTTGTTTTGAATGTGTATAATCTGTCTTCTTTGTTGCATGTGTGTGTGTGTGCGCGCATGTGTGTGAGATGGGAGAGAAGGTAAGAGGGGAGGACTGTTTGACAGGTACAATTGCTTAATTGCTATGTAACAGGGAATCAGTTAGTATACTGCAGCTGCTTTTCCTACAGAAGTGTATTGAGGCTTTTTTGGGGAAGAGGGTGAGGGGAGGGGAGAAGATTTACTTTGCCTTCCATCTCCCTCCACAGACAGAATTTAACTTGTTCAGCCCAGGAACTTGCCGTAGCTCACCTGCTCCCTTTCTGTGACTAGAGCAGCATTCCATACACTTCTGACATTAAAGCTTTGTATTATTAAAAACATTTTGGTCAAATTAAAGTTTAAAAAAACATTGAAAAAGGAAAAAATGACAGCAGATAAAGACCATATATCCTATCCAGTCCCGATATTTATTTATTTATTTATTTTTATTTATTTAACAGTTTCTTATATACCGCCCCTTCCAGAGATCAGGGGCGGTTCACATCGAACAAAAATCAATATACTTCTGTATATTTTACATGGAACTTGTGTTAACTATGTACACGTTTAGTTACATTGAACATGTTTTGAACATTAACTAGAATAACACTATTCAAACTATGTACAGGTCATCACAACATAATTGAGTTACCGGTATTATTTACAATAGAGATATAGCCATTTGTTTGTGTAAATCTTTGATATTCAAAGACATTGACACGATTAGTGCTGCTCAATATCCCCGATTAACTCTGCTACATACCACAGTGTGAACCATGTATCATCGGGGTGTGCCGTGGGCATTCTGGGAAGGAGTGGATATAGCAACCACCGCTAAGCAGGCAGTGGCAATATTACACTACTGCCCAGTTAGCTTCTGTGGCATCTTCGACTGTGCAATGACCCTCCATACTCAATGCTAGGGCTGCATGTGACCCTTTCATGGAATATCCAGGGTAAACGTTTGGCGGCAACGTCTAAGCGCTGTAGAGTCACATAGACATTGCAAATAAATATCAGGCCCAAAGATAAAAAAAAAACAAAACATTGCCTATGCAGTCTGCTCTTCCATATCAACTACTACACTTCCCAGTCATTTTCTTCCACTTTGAGGTCTTCTGTATTTGGCCCATACTTTTTCTACTTCCTCCACCGGAAGATTATTCCATACATCTACTACACTTTCCATGAATAAATATTACCTGAAATTATCCTGAATCTATTCCCTCTCATCTTTGTCCTAAGCCCCCTTATTTCAGAGCTTTCAATTGAAAGAGGCTGTCCCCCAGTGTATTTATACCACAGAGGTATTTAAATGTCTCTATCATATCTCCCTTCTCCTGCCTTTCCTCCAAAATATACATATTGAGATCTTTAAGTCTGTCCCCATATGCCTTATTCCGAAGTCCACTGGGCATTTTGGTAGCCACCCTCTGCATCAACTCTATCCTGTTAATACCCGTTAGAAGGTGTGTTCTCCAGAACTACACACAATACTCCTAATGAGGTTTCACCAAAGACTCATACAGAGGAAATATCACCTCCTTCCTGCTTCTGACTATTCCTCTCCCTATGCACCCAAACATCCTTCTGGCTTTCACCATCACTTTTTCTACCCGGTTAACCTTAAGATTATCAGAAACAATCATGCCCAGGTCCCACACTTCTTTCATGGACAGAATTACTTCACCCCCCAATACTGTACCCTCCCTTGGATTTTTGCAGCCCAAATCCATGATCCTTCATTTTTTAGTATTTTAGTATTAAATATCAGCTGCCAAATTCTTGACCATTCTTAAGACTTCATTAGATCCTTCCTCATGTAAAGAAAAGAGAATTCTACATGCCCACACTCACACCCCACAAACACCCTCCCTGAGACACCACTGGACACCCCCCTTGATGCCACTCAACATACACCTACCACTCCTAACAAACATACGCACCCGTACTGATATATACACTGGACACTTGCAGACACACAGACACCCTGCCCCCTGGAACGCACTGCCAAAACGCATGTACTCTGCCCTGAAATATAATCTCAAAATGTACATTCATCGTCAAAACATACATATGCATCCATGACACATAGATACCTACTCCCCTACTCTCTGACATCCTACCTTCACATCTTCACAGAAAAACAACTAAACTCTCCCTCTGGGAATAGATGCACATTATACCTGTGATTTACACCTACATGTGCACCTTACATACACCATCAGCCACTATGCACGTGATACCCAACTACCCACTCACACATCCCCTGCGATTGTAGCAAGACACACTATACCATGCCTTAAACTGAGTCCCCCACACTGGCACACCTTCGTCTATGAAAGGAGGAAAGGGAAACGTGCCATTGTGTTATACTATCAATGCACACTATTCAAACTTGTTTATTTTTACAGAGATGGTATTCTTCAGTAGGTAGGCCATGACTGTATCTGCCTTCTACTTGACAATGAAATGAGAAACAAAAGAAATTTTATTCATTTTTCTTTCATTCCATTTTCTTAATGAAATGAAAATAATGGAAGAAAATGTATTGAGATTTCCTCTTCCATATGAAAGAAAAGCACATCTCCATTGTTGGATAACTCTGAACAGTGAAGTGAACTGTCTGATGGAACGGACCGGAGGAAGAGCTTTGTCATCTGCAAGATTGATGAAGTAACAGGACTACTAACTATTAACCACCTTCTTTCCTAACCAGAGCTCTACAGATCAACAAACAGTAAGGATTTGAGGGGGAACTTTCCTTGAGCACAATAGGTTGCTGAATTCTAGTAACCTCCTCAGGTTTTGAAACTGCTAACACCTAATCAGAAGTTAGTGGGCTTGATTTCCTGAGTGCAGCTGAGGCCTGCATAAAAGGCTCCAGTGCCTTGCCCTGTTGAGGCTTTCCTAACCAGAGCTCTACAGATCAACAAACAGGGAACTTTCCTTGAGAACAATAGGTTGCTGAACTCTAGTAACCTCCTCAGGTTTAGAAACTGCTAACACCTAATCAGGAGTTAGTGGGCTTGATTTCCTGAGTGCAGCTGAGGCCTGCATAAAAGGCTCCAGTGTCTTGCCCTGTTGAGGCTTTCCTAACCAGGGCTCTACAGATCAACAAACAGTAAGGATTTGAGGGTTTGTTTGTTTGTTTGTTTTTATTATATTACATTGCTAGCTCTCTGACTGGGAGCTCTTAAAAGAGGTTTTTTTGTATATTTTTTAAAGCAAGGTTACTTTCTTTTTGGTGCTTTAAGGGAACTTTCCTTGAGCACAATAGGTTGCTGAACTCTAGTAACCTCCTCAGGTTTAGAAACTGCTAACACCTAATCAGGTGTTAGTTCCCTCCGTACCCACCCCGACTCCCACCCACCCCTAGTGAGCAGTCTTGTTTTATAGGGCACCTTCCCCTTTAACAAATCACAGAGAATTGGACCAGCACATTTTGAATATAATTAAAGAGATTTAACTGCTTTTTCTCTGAAAGGACAGCTGCGAAACCAGCTGGAACTTGGTAGATCTCTCTCTTTTGCTTTAACAGATACCTAAGCTCCACGAACAGAACAATGGCTGGGAAAAACCATATTGCTAAAGCTGTTGCCCCCGTTACAGCTTCTGCCTCAGTCCAGACAGAGGTCCTAATGACAGTTGAAGGACCAGTTCCATGTGCAGGGTGCCTGCATGCTGAAGCTCTGAGGAAACAAGTGGAGGAACTCAGAGAGGAGGTGGTGAGGCTGAGGAGCATTCAAGACAGTGAGAAGTACATAGATGAGATGCTTCTTGCAGCAACCAAGCTCTCCAGCACAGGAGAAGATGGGTGCCAACAGAATGTCGAAGGTTGGACACAAGTCACCAGGGCCTGCAAAATCACCAATCCAACTTCTCCAGCCCTTGAATTGAAGAATCATTATGCAGCCCTGGAAGTGGAGGAGGTGAAAGCATCCCTGGAAAGGGAAGAACCAGAGTTCAAGTACCCCAAAGTTGCAGAATCAGTGACCAGAAGGAAACGAAGGGTAGTGGTGGTTGGAGACTCTCTTCTGAGGGGTACTGAGGCGTCCATCTGCTGACCAGACTTGATGTCCAGAGAGGTATGCTGTCTGCCTGGTGCCAAAATCCAAGAGAGTTTGCCGAGACTCATCAAGCCCACTGACTATTACCCAATGTTGCTAATCCATGTTGGAACAAATGATACTGCCAGGTATACCTCGGAACATATCAAAGGTGACTTCATGGCTCTGGGACAGAGGGTGAAGCAGTTAAGTGCACAAGTGGTGTTCTCTTCAATCCTCCCTGTTGAGGGTAAAGGCCAAGGCAGAGAGGCTCGCATCCTGGAGATGAATGCATGGCTGCGTGGATGGTGTCATCGAGAGCGTTTTGGTTTCCTAGACCATGGGATGCTGTTCCAAGGGTTGCAGAGCAGAGATGGCATCCATCTGTCCAAGAAAGGTCAACGCATCTTCGGTAGTAGACTGGCTAATCTACTGAAGAGGGCTTTAAACTAGATTTGTTGAGGATAGGTGAAGAAAGCCCCCAGGTAAGTGAAAGCCCCCAGGTAGGTGATACATTAAATACCTTTATGGAAATGGGTAACAGGGGTAACATATGGAAAGCAGTGTGTATAAATGCCCGTAGCATGGGAAATAAGATCCCTGATGTTGAAGCTTTGGTGGGCGTGGCTGACTTGGACTTAGTGGCAGTTACAGAAACATGGTTCACAGAAAACCATGACTGGGATGTAACTATACCTGGCTATATTTTAGTCAGAAAGGACAGGGTAGGAAGAAGGGGAGGAGGAGTGGAACTATATGTAAAAACTACTATTAAAGCTTTAGAATTACAGAGCTTAAAAGGGAGAGAGGAGGCATTGTGGGTTAAACTAGAAAGAGGGAAAGAGAAATCTATTTGCATTGGTGTGATATACAGACCTCCCTCACAAGAGGAAGAGGTGGACAGAGAGTTAATTGAAGACATATGCAGCATTGCTAGGAAAGGGGAAGTGCTACTGATAGGAGATTTCAATATGCCAGATGTTGATTGGCACATTCCTGCTGCAGTATCATCTAGAAGTAAGGAGATCCTGGATTCTCTACAGGGAGTACTATTCAGGCAATTGGTAGCAGACCCCACACATAAAGGGGCCATACTGGACTTGGTGCTTACCAATGGTGAAAGTGTTTCTGATGTTGTAGTGGGAGATCATTTTGCATCCAGTGATCACCAGATGGTGTGGTTCAGTATTAGGACTAGGGCTGTTAGAATCCATTCCAAGGTGAGGATCTTAGACTTTAGGAAGACTAACTTTGCAAAGACGGGCCAACACCTCAGGGAGTCGTTAGTGGGATGGGAACAGCTGGGGGATGTAGAAAAACCGTGGGCAAAACTGAAAGGGGATATTTTAAGGGCAACCAATCTTTTTGTTAAAATGGTAAATAAAGGCAAAAGGAAAAGTAGACCGCTATGGTTTTCTAAGGAAGTAGCTGAAAAAGTGAAGAAAAAGAGGGAGGCCTTCATGAAATACAAGAGATCACAGAGAGAGGAAGACAGGCATCTGTATTTGGAAAAACTTAGAGAAGCTAGCAAAGTAGTCAAGAAGGCAAAGATTCAAAAGGAGGAGGAAATAGCCAATGCAACAAAATGGGGGGATAAGACATTTTTCAGATATATTAGTGAGAAGAGGAAGGGCAAGAGTGGTATTGTCAGACTCAAGGGTGCAGGGGGGGAATATGTAGAAGCTGATAAGGATAAAGCGGAATTGCTTAACAAATATTTTTGTTCTGTGTTCACAGATGAAAAACCAGGAGCAGGACCTCAGAAAACACCCACAAATAGGAACAGAAGCGAGGGACATCTTGAACAATTTTCAGAAGACTGTGTTCGTGAGAAACTAGCTCAACTTAAAGTAGACAAAGCGATGGGACCGAATGGGATACACCCTAGAATACTGAGGGAACTTGGGGACGTTCTAGCAACTCCACTGACTGATCTTTTCAATGCCTCGTTGGAGTCGGGAGTGGTGCCAAAGGACTGGAGAGAGGCTCATGTGGTGCCTTTACACAAAAGCGGAAGTAAGTATGTGGTTAAAAACTACAGGCCGGTTAGTTTAACTTCGGTGGTGAGTAAATTATTGGAAACGCTGCTGAAAGAGAAAATAGTGTGGTTTCTGGAGTCCAGCGGATTACAGGATCCGAGGCAGCATGGATTCACCAGAGGCAGGTCTTGTCAGACAAATCTGATTGATTTCTTTGACTGGGTGACCAGGGAGTTGGACCGAGGGAGAGCCCTAGATGTGGTGTATTTAGATTTCAGAAAAGCCTTTGATACTGTTCCTCACATGCGACTTATAAACAAACTGAGCACCCTAGGGATGGACCCTAAAGTTACTGCTTGGGTTAGAAATTGGTTGGGTGGGAGGCGACAAAGAGTACAAGTAAATGGAGCTCACTCTGAGGAGAAGGATGTTACCAGTGGTGTGCCCCAGGGATCTGTCCTTGGTCCGATTCTTTTTAACATCTTTGTTAGTGATATAGTGGAAGGGCTGTCGGGTAAGGTTTGCCTCTTTGCAGATGATACCAAAATCTGCAATAGAGTAGACACCCAGGAAGGTGTAGATAACATGAGGAGGGATCTAGCTAAGCTTGAAGAATGGTCTAGAATTTTTGCAGCTGGGATTTAATGTTAAAAAATGTAAGGTCATGCATTTGGGCTGCAGCAATCCAAGGGAGCAATACAGTATAGGAGGTGAAGTACTTTTGTCCACTAAAGAAGAGCGGGACCTAGGCGTGGTTGTGTCTGATGATCTTAAAGTAGCTAAACAGGTAGAAAAGGCGACGGCAAAAGCTAGAAGGATGCTTGGGTGCATACGGAGAGGAATGGCTAGCAGAAAAAAGGAGGTGATAATGCCTCTGTATAAGTCTTTGGTGCGACCTCATTTGGAGTATAGTGTGCAGTTCTGGAGACCGCACCTTCAAAAGGATATGAACAGGATGGAGTCGGTGCAGAGGGTGGCTACTAAAATGATTAGTGGGCTTCATTATAAAGCATATGAGGACAGACTTAAGGATCTTAATATGTACACCTTAGAGGAAAGGCGGGATAGAGGTGATATGATTGAGATGTTTAAATACCTCCGTGGCATAAATGTTCAGGGAGAGAGCCTCTTTCAATTGAAAGCAAGTTCTGCTACGAGGAGACATGGGATGAGGGTGAAGGGAGATAGATTCAGGAGTGATATGCGGAAATATTTCTTTACGGAAAGAGTAGTGGATCCATGGAATAGTCTCCCAGTGGAGGTGGTAGAGATGAGGACAGTAACTGAATTCAAAAAAGCATGGGACCAACACAGAGGATCTCTAAAGGTAAAAAGTGGACTGTTGTAGTTGTAGATATGGAAGGACAGACTAGATAGGCCATGTGGTCTTTTTCTGTCATCATGTTTCTATGTTTCTCTACCCCATCCAAGAAGCACATTGAAGACACCATTGCCATGATCAACACCACCACGGCACAAACCGACCCCTGTCCTGATTTCTGGATAAAGGAGCTACGTACCGAATTTAGTCCGTTCATAGCCAGACTCATGGACCTATCTTTAGCAACAGGCGCATTCCCCCAAAGCCTCAAACACACGTCCATCAGACCTCTGCTGAAAAACAACAAACTCGACCCCCAGAAGGTTGACTCATACAGACCTATATCTAGCATACCTCTACTAGCCAAGATAATTGAAAAAGAAGTCCAACATCAAATACAACTCCACATCAATGACACCGCCCCGCTGGACCCCTGCAAATATGGATTCAGGGAATCCCATGATGTGGAAACACTCCTCACCACCCTCTTCAGTAACATAATTGCTGGAATCGATAACACCCGTCGTGGGTTTGCCCTCGTCTTCATGGATATAGCCGCTGCATTTGACTCAGTAAGCCATGAGCTTCTCCTGAGGTGACTCGAAGAGAAGGGTATTTGTGACACAGCACTAAACTGGTTCAAATCATACCTGTCCGACAGATGGCAGCACGTACGATCTGGGACCTCAACATCGTAACCGTTCCACCAGAAACAGGGCGTTACCCAGGGTTCCTCCCTCTCCGCCCTGATGTTCAACATATACATGCAGCCCATCTGTAACCTTATCCATTCATTCAATGTTGACTGCTTGATAAATGCCGATGACGTGCTACTCTATATGCCATTCTCAACCGACCAGCTTGACCTCTCTCCACTGACAGACTGCTTTGACGCGTCGGCCAACTGGCTCCAGACCCAAAACCTCCGAATACAGCACAAGAAAACAGAAGTGCTCTTCATCCCAAGGAACCAGAACTTGTCCCCTCCTACCTACCTAAAGGTCAAGGAAGTGGAGCTGCAAACCATATATATGTATAACTGTTACCAAGCTCTGCAATACTGTTTATATTTTGTAACTGTTACATTGTTGAAGTTGTATAACTGTTACCAAATCCTGCAATACTCCTCACCCTCTCCTACTCCTTGGTAAAACACCACAAGAGGTAACTCCAGCTATACCCTCCTAACTAGATACCCACCAACCATTGTATACCCCTGTGTATCCTCGGTAAAACACCGAAATCCACATCTTAAGTAACTGCCTCTCCCAGAATACCTCAAAATGCACCCTATTCTATCATTAATCCTTTTCCTCCTTACTGCCTGGGCCACCAACTTCTCACAAGCACTCACCCACCACACCAACCATATCCCAATCCTCCGCAACCACTGCAGAAGGCCATCTGGAATTCATCACCATCCTTTTACAAAATCCAACGCCACTCACTCACATCTCCTACACATCCCTCTACAGAGCCTTAAGAAAACTAAAACGGAGAAACTCAACAACCAACGCTTATTGAAATGCGCCCTAATAAATGCGAGATCGTTTCGTTCAAAATGGCCTGTTATCACCGACCTGATAACCCTCAACAACCTTGACATCATAATGATAACTGAATCATGGCTATCTGACTGTGATAATGCCCTAGTCAACCAGATGACACTGCCCGGGTACTCGATATTTGCTTGCCATAGGTCCCATCAGAGGGGTGGCGGCACACTCATCATTGCTAAATCTGAACTCCACTTCTCCATGAACAACTCCATCAGCTCTATCTACCTGGACATAGTCTCCATCTCCAATGAACATTGCTCAATCAACCTTCTATACAGAGCACCATCTCCATCACCAGATGATTTATCATCAATAATCAACCTAGCCTGTAACCCTCATAATACACGCTCTCCAACCTGGTTGATCGGAGACTTTAATCTGTCCTCCCTACAGGATATGCATTTGTCTGCCTTTCTTGAAGCAATGAATGAGCTGGGCTATATACAACTCGTTGAGAACCCAACTCATAGCAAGGGTGGCAAACTCGACCTGATCTTCGCCCCCCAGACTGCTACCAAATCCACCCAGAACTTATTGCTCGCCATAACACCTGTACCTTGGTCTGATCATCACCTACTCCTATTCAACATACCCGCCAGTGACCTCTGTAATGTTAGCAACAGAACGTTTATCCCCCCTAGCCTTAGTACATCACGCTTCCGACCTCTCGACAAGGACAGTGCCCTCAAGAAGATTCTACCACTCCTTGCCTCTGAATCCCTTGATCCTGATGAACTAGTAACCACCTGGAATAACGCCATCAAAGCTGCTGCTTGCATCCCATCCACTAACAAGAAAATATCAAAACGCAAACATACCCCATGGTACTCCCAGGACCTTCGAGCTTCGCTCATCCACCTACACAAACTAGAAAGACAGTGGCGCCATGACCGGACCCCTGAGGCTCTCGGTGCTTACACCACGCACCTACAAAGACACCGAGAAAAAACCATGGAAAAAAGAAAACAATACCACTCAGAATTATTGAAGCGATCATTAAACAGGCCTCATGATCTATTTAATATTGTAAAATCCATAACAGGCGATCCAACACTGGACCACCCACCCATGCCTCAGCCACAAGAATACTCTAACTACCTCCAGTCGAAGATGATCCAGACCAACACAAGCACCAACATCATACCTACCTCCACTCTACATGTAACCTCTCAGATAAATCCTTTGCTGAAGTTCACTGCAGTTTCTAAGGAAAAGATCATCGACATCATAACTTCCATCAACCTCACCACTGCCCCTAACGATCCCTGCCCTGCAGACTGGATCAAAGAACTACGTCATGACCTCTTCCCAACTATCTGCAACATCCTGAACCAGTCCTTATCTACAGGATCCTTTCCCCAAAGCTTAAAACACACGTCTATTCGACCCCTACTGAAAAATAATAAACTCGACATATCTAAAGTTGAATCCTATAGGCCTATTTCAAGCATTCCTTTGCTTGCTAAAATCATTGAGAAAGTGGTCCTGCAACAAATCCAACACCATGTGGACACCGAAGCGCCCCTGGACACCTCCCAACATGGTTTTAGAGCAGCCCATGTCATTGACACCATCCTCACAACCCTCTTCAATAATCTGATCACAGGCCTTGATAATATCCATCAAGGCTTTGTCCTTATATTCTTGGACATAGCGGCCGCCTTTGACTCTGTGAACCATGAGACACTCCTACTCCGACTTAAAGAAAAAGGGATACAAGGCTCAGCACTAGCCTGGTGTAAATCTTATCTCTGCAACAGATGGCAACAAGTCAGAAAAGGAACCACGACATCAGAGCCTTTCCCCCTGAAACAAGGTGAACCTCAAGGCTCATCCCTGTCTGCTCTGTTGTTCAACATCTACATGCAACCTATCTGTGCTTTAATCCGCTCCTTCAATGCCCAATGTCTTGCCTATGCTGACGATATACTCATCTACACACCTTTTAGGATTGACCAGCCTGACTTCTCTCCAATATTGAGATGTTTCGAAGCAGTGTCAGATTGGCTTCTAACTCAAAATCTTCGGATCAACAATAGCAAAACAGATGTCCTATTCGTCACAAGGAACCGGAGTTTTACGTCTCCTCCCTCACTTCAGATCAATAATACAGAATTGAAGACGAAATCTACAATCCGCTACCTAGGCATTACCCTTGATCAACACCTTGATATGTCAGCCCATGTCACAAACACCACAAAAGCAATTTATCACAAGATCCGAATGCTAAGACACCTTCGCCCATTACTCGTCTTCTCTGACTACCAATCAATCTTCCAAGCTCTAATCATCCCACATCTCAACTTTGCGAATGTCATTCTTCATGGACTTCCACAGTCAACCATAAACCCACTCTGACTTGCCATGAATTCAGCTGCAAGGGTTCTAGTCGGAGCAGCAAGGTCAGATCATATAACGCCTATCCTGATAAACCTACACTGGTTGCCACTACCTGCTAGAATCACCTACAAAATTCTAATACTAACATTCAAAGCCCTCAAGAACCAGCCCCCCATGCCCATCAACACACTTCTCCATCGCACCCCATTCAACAGAACCAGGAGAACTACACAGATGAACACAATTGAAGTCCCCAAGTTTTTAACAAAATGTACAAAGTCAACAGCCAACAGAGCATTCTCCATTTTTGCTCCGATTGCCTGGAATGCCCTCCCAGCAGAACTCCGAGCCATCCCAAACCTGATGTTATTCCAAAAAGCCCTCAAACACCACCTGTTCATACAACACTACCCGGCCTCCAAGTTTGAAAAGAACACACCCACCCCTTTGACCCCCCACCTATCTCCCCCCATTGAACATCCCACCACTGATAACGGCTAACCAGCTTTTCCCTCTTCCTCCTCCCTGACCCCTGTGTACCAGTACTCATTACAGACCCCTATATACCTATGTGATTAATCATTATTATAATATGTACATAATCTGTATATAGTTTCCCCCGTTCATCCATGTTTTGAATACCCTGTTCCATGTAAACTCAATGTGCCTATAACATTGTAGTATGTTTGTTGCAACTCTAAACCGCGCTGATTATAATAGCGCGGTATATAAGAAATGTAAATAAATAAATAATAAATAAATAAATAAGTCCACAATCCAATACCTTGGAGTCACATTAGACCAATGCCTGGACATGAAGGCGCACATAAGCAACACAGTAAGAGCAGTCTACCATAAGATCCGGACAGTCAGACACTTACGCTCCCTGCTAGAATCAGACGACTTCCGGACAATCTTTCAAGCGCTGATTATCCCACATTTCGATTACGCCAATGCAATTCTACAAGGGCTCCCACAATCCACCCTGGGTCTGCTCCAGCTTGCAATGAATACCACGGCTAGAGTTCAATATGGTGGCTCCAGGCATGACTTTGTGACACCCATCTTGAAACAGCTCCACTGGCTCCCTATCCATGGTAGAATTTCTTTCAAGACCCTACTGCTGACCTTCAAGGCCATCAACGGGCTCTCCTCTGCCTCACTCTCAGAGCTTATCCACACTACTCCCCCTAACAGAGCCAGAAGATCTGCAGCAATCAACACACTAGTAATCCTGAAGGCACTAACACAATGCATCCAGGCAACAGCAAGTAGGGCATTTAGGTTCTGTGTGCCCAGATGCTGGAATGCCCTACCACCTAGCATCCGGGCAATCCCTGACCTAACACAATTAAGGAAGGCTTTGAAGCACCACCTCTTCCTCAAACACTACCCGGACAATTGCGCACCATTAACCGCTCCCCCTTCTAGGACCAATACTCTATGATTACTCTGTGATTTGACTTGATGTGATGCCTATATGTAAATAGTTACCCCGGTTTTACCCAAGTTTAAGCACCTGCTCTTTGTAAATGTGGAGCAGATTCCTGCACCGTATAAGTTTTCTGTTGTCATGTGAACCACACTGATGTTGAATAGCGCTGTATAAAAGAGACTGTAAATAAATAATAAATAAATAAATAGGACAAGAGCAGTAAGATGCAACATGATGCAAGCTGCCATGGCTGGGAATTCTCTGGGGAAATGTGGCTCTGACCTTCAAAATGTAATATATCACCCACCGCTTTGGTTGGAGACCTCTCCGGCCGGACATGGAACACAGTCATAGCAGCAGATGGGCTTTCCTTCCCTGGTTAATTTCCTAAAGCCCGGCGGACAGCTCTGGCTGCATCTGGACTGTGGAGGCGTCTATGAAATGGGAAATAAATGTAGATAACTGGAAAATGCAGTGATTGTTTTCTTTCTACTTCTGTCTCAATTCAGATCTTTTATCTTCAAGAACTTATTACCAAGCCCTACAGATATGAACCCTATTTAAAAAAAAGAGTAATTCTGAAAGCAGTTATTCAGTGAAATTTGTGTGGACATATTCAAAGCAATTTACATAGTTTGCAGACCTGTAAACCACATAAATCTGCTTAGCGGGATATTCAGTGGCACATACCTCATCTGTACCCCTGAATATCCCACAGAGCCCAGTTACACCCCAACACTAACCACTTAGTATCAGAGCATTCGGGGAGCAGAGCAGTGGTATCTGGTCAGCGGCTGAATATCACCATTGACTGGATAGCTAAAAAGTTATCTGATGGAAATGTTTAGGAAGAAAGCTTTGCTGGGGGATGTTTGGCTATAGTATGTCAAGATAGATAATCCAGAGAACTCCTCAAGGGTTATAAACTTGCACAGTATTTATTTTCCTAAAAACAGGTGGGTATGTCAAAGATTTTCATGTTCATTTGTGTTCATCACAATATACCAGCTCGACTAGTGTTCACAATGGAACATTGAGGCTTGCTGTATATTTTCAATCAAACCTGCTTAGAACTTAATGGCAGTCATCTGTGACATCACTAAACACCATCAAATGTGTCATAATCACCCAAGGGCAAACAGACAAAGAGCAGGATGAGTATCAGAAGGTCATAACGGTACAAAGAGCAAAATGAACATCTCAAGATAGTGGAAGAGAGCAAATCAACACCAAGGCATTTTGAGAGGAGTAAAATAGCAGCAACATTAGCAGGAAGACTCCAAGACATAGAGAGTGGGATAACACAGCAAAACACTGTGCAGAAAAGCCAAGGTACTATGATTGGGTTAAAGCAGCAATAGCATTGGTAGTAAGATGTAAAAATGTAGCAGCAAAGCGCAGACAAACCAATGATACCAGGAGTCTGTTCAGAAGGTCCAAATCATTTATTTGTGCACAAGTCTCAAGCAAGACAATTTCAAAATGGCTGAGCAAAGTTTTCAAGCATTACAACAACTTTTATAGACTTCTGTTCCATTCTAGGTATAGAAAAACAATTCATTGGTCCCGGTACGCTCCCGTACCTCCCGTAGCCCTTCTATTGGTCCCGGTACTGATAAGTTTCTCCAATTATGTTCCTTCTGTGGGCTTCTGTAGGCATGACACCTGCCTGCCCCCCCTTCTAGTCCCAATTACAATGGTCAGTTCATCAACTTGTTACTTTCACACTTTCAAGGCTATGGGACCATTTGTGCGTGCAGAAGAGCAAGGTTCTGTAACTCATCTGTCAGCACTCCTCAATATTTCTCTGCAAATGTACTTTTTCTTATCAGTAACTTTAAAACACATCTTTTCTGTATTTTTCCATTTCTGAATTCTGCAATTCTGCTTATCTAAGCTAATTCAATATTTCTACTGAGTTCTTTCTTACAATAGCAGCATATTGGGGAATGTGCAATCCTATATGCCTCTCCACAGGCCTCATTTACAGGTCAAGCTAGCCATGCTTGCCTGCCTATGTCAGACACCGTGGGTCACAGGCCTGCACCTGCCACATTCCCCCCTTTGATTAATCTCACCCTATTACTTAATAAGGTGTGAGAATTAAATCACTTCCCAGAAAATTCACATCCTGATTAAAGGATTCTTACTAGTTCCACTAGGGCTGACTTTGTATAAAGCCATTATTCTAGTTGCGGTCTTCCGCTCTACTGTACTATCAATAGCACTATGAAGGGAACGCATACAACATGGGATTAAACATGGTAAACAGAGGACAACAGCAACAAGGATTAGTACTAAGATAACGAAAGTCTTAAATCCTCCCAGCCAAGAGAAAAGGTTAGCAAACCAATTAGGAAATTTCAAGGCGTGCCAAGTCTGTACTGGCACATAAGCATGTCTTTGCATATCTTTAGCAATTTCTTCAACTACTTGACCTTTATCATCTATTTTTTAACAGCAATTGGTTAAATTCAGCTTACCACATACTCCTCCTTCAGCTGCTAGCAAATAATCAAGGGCTAAGCGATTCTGATATATGGCAGTGCGCATCTGAGTACTTTGTCTAGCTAAGAGCGTGAGAGCATGACTAGTTTCATTGGTTATTATTTCAACTACTGCTTGTAAGCGAATAATACGATTAATCATATAAATTGGGGTACGATAACCATACATACCATCATCATTCCAAGTGGCAGGTCCATAATATTCAATAATTCTTTCTGGTGGCCAATCATCACCTTGCCACTTCTCCCACTTGCCTATCTGTAAGGCCTCTCTTTTCTGTCTAGATGCTCCTTTGTGTTTGTGGGTGGTATATACAGGGTACCCTAATTGTTCTCCATGTTCAGTGTTTAACAGGAAGAAAGAAGGTCTGATGGTTCCTAAGACACATGCTCCTCCCCATTGTGGTGGGAGTTGCGCATATGCTCGGTTTCCACAGATCCAATATAGGCCAGGTGGGGCTTGCCAGGCTTGGACTTTGGCAAGGTTAGTCCATAGACCTGCAAGTTCAGGAAATCTGGCTAATGGGTTAGGAGGTTCAGGATGTCTGATTCCTGACCACCATGCTACCTTCTTGGTCGTGGCATTATAGTATTTCTGGCTAAGACAGACCAGCTGTCCTACCTTTTGAGTGAACTGGGGTCCAGTTCTGGCAAAGCAAAGACGTCCAACGATTGAGTGCGCTAACACCCATTCACTGGTTGTCTTGTGTAATTCAGTCTGATTGTAAATCATGGAATAATTCAATTCTTGGGCTTCCCAGGGCCATTGGTCTCCCATTTGGGTTCCGCCACAGAAATAACAATCTGTGATCTTAAGACTAGATACTACTGCTCCGGCTAATTCTAGAAACAAATTCTGTGAAGGGTGAGGGATCTCAAACTTATTTACATGCATAGCTTCATAAAAGGTATTATGAATATGATATTTAGATGACTTGTGGGCTTGAGTATTCAATCTAATATACACAATGGTCCCTGGATCTGTTCCTCCTCCTGCAATACGTAAACCAAACTTATATCCTTGTTTCCATGCATGGGGATTATGTACACGCAAATGTAAGGGGTTACAAGCATCTTTCTGACATTTATCATTCGTGGTTGGCTTGGTTAAAGTAGCCATCCGCTTATCTATTTTCTCATCAGTTATACCAGTGTTCCAGGTAGCATAAAAAACACATTCCCAATACGGGCAATAGTAGTCTGCCGCTGTAGCCGTACTATACCCTGGTTCCTTTTTACCTGTACACTTCCTCCATCCCGTGGCTCCTTCTGGACACATATACTTATGGTCATTTCGATACGCTTTCTCCCATGTACCACAGGTGGACTGACTATCTCTATTAATAGCATTACATGCATCAAAATTCAAAACAGCAGGTTTAGTAATGTCCTTAAGTGGTGGTGTAGCAGCTAATATAGGTCCATCTGCATCCTTCCATCTTATTTCCAACGTGTAATAGGATGGATTCTGATGCGGATTATAGCATGCTTTAATTTTGCCATGAGTGCAAACATTTAGTTCAGTGGTGTTATAGATACACCGAGTTATTGTTCCCTTGCAGGTATAGTAAGAATGGTAAAGCAAAGTCTGAGTTACTTTCAGTCCAGTTCTAGTAGAGGTAATACAAGCTGTGCATGGAGGTAGAGCATAAGTCTGTTCAAAACCTCCAAAGAAGGCAACCAAGGCAAAGCAGAAGCAAAGATACATGTTGATGTTGATTGGAGTTCTTCTGAATCCTCAGCTTGCTGATCTTGATCACGACGGTCTATTATTCTTCGTCCCGTTTGCTAATGAAGCAATTTAACGGTTGCTGAGTGTTGATTGAAGATCCTCAAGATGTCCAGCACACATTAACCAACTTAGCAATTCAGTTGGCTTGTGAAGTCTGGCTTAGTCAATGTAGTCTCAAAGTAGTGTGTCAAATCACACACAAATTGGGTTCGTTGAAACAAAGCTGTTGCTGCATGGAAAACAGCAATCCTCTTCGAAAGACTTGGCTACTGCAAAGCACTTGTGATGAAGTGTCTATACTGCTGGTTGCCGTCTCAGAGTAACTCGCAAGGGTACATCAGGGTGCTGCTCTGCTGTCCACCGCTCTGGTTCAGGATCGGCGGCGGGCTTGACTCGGCTGTGGTGGATCCAGGCGTCGATCTCGGCTACCTTTACTGCAGTTGGGGTAGACAGGATGACGGTGTACGGTCCCTTCCAATGGGGTTCCAACGGTATCTTCTTCCAATCTTTGATCCACACCGAAGTTCCAGGCTGGTAAGGATGCAAGGGTTCCGTCAAGTTGATAGGCAACTGGTCTTGGATCCACGTATGGAGAGTCTGCAGAACAAAACTAAGAGCTAGGAGTTCTTGTCTGGTTACTTCTGAACCAATCTGGGCTAGATTTCCTTTGACTCCCTGCACTATTGGTGGGGGTTTACCATACAAAACTTCAAAAGGGGAAAATCCTGTTGACTTTACAGGGGCTGAGCGTATTCTGAGTAAAGCTATGGGGAGCACTTGGGGCCATTTCAAGTGTGTCTCCTGACAAAGCTTAGACATTTGGGCTTTCAAAGTACGATTCATTCGCTCAACTTTCCCTGAACTCTGGGGTCTGTATGCAGTGTGGAGCTTCCACTGTATCTGCAAAGCTTTTGCTAACTGCTGAGTAACTTGAGAGACAAATGAGGGTCCATTGTCTGACCCTATTACTGCTGGGATTCCAAATCTGGGGACAATCTCTCTCATTAAGGCTTTGGTAACTTCTCGGGCTTTCTCAGTTCTGGTTGGGAATGCTTCTACCCACCCAGAGAAAGTACAAACTAATACTAGTAGGTAATGGTATCCATTGGCTTTTGGCATTTCGGTGAAATCAACTTGGAGGTTGTGCATGGGGGTCACACCTCTTGACTGAACTCGGGGTGCTGTAATAAGGCCTTGCTTGGCATTATTCTTGGCACAGATTTGACATTGTCGGGCTACTGAGGCTGATATGGTTGTCATCAGAGGAATGTAGAAATGTGGTCTGAGTGCTTTCTCCATAGCACTCTTTCCATAATGGGTGGCTTCATGGAAAGCTTTAACAAAGGCTGGTCCTAACAATTCTGGAATTACTATTCTTCCCGGAGGTTGACTACCTTCTTCTGGTGGCAGCTCAATCCATCCTTCTTTCAATACTCCCTCTTCTTTGTCACAATAGTAATCCAATTCTTTGGTGGTATATCGTGGGGTCCATAAATTCAAGGGTACTGGAAACAATGCTGCTTGCATTGGCATAGCTTGTGGGGCAATCTGTCCTGTCATAGCTGCTTGTCGTGCTGAGGCATCTGCGAATCTATTTCCTCGAGCAACTTCACCTTTTCCTGCTTGATGTCCTCTACAATGCATGACAGCTACACGTGTTGGGGCCCAGACTGCATCAAGTAACATCAATATCTCGGGACCATATTTGACTGATTTTCCTCCGGATGTGATGAGTCCTCTTTCTTTGTAGAGAGCTCCATGGGCATGCAAGGTAGTGAAAGCATATTTGGAATCTGTATATACATTCAGCACAAGTTTTTCTCCTAACAACAATGCTCTGGTGAGTGCTATCAATTCGGCTTTCTGGGCTGATGTGCCTGAGGCTAGGGCTGATGATTCAACTACTTCATGTTGAGTGACGACTGCATATCCGGCACAGCGTCGTCCGTCAAGGATGAGACTGCTCCCATCAACATAATAGATCTGGTCAGGATTGTCTATGGGCACATCTGTTAGGTCAGGTCGACTAGAGAACACGGTCTCCATGACTTCGATACAGTCATGTTCTGGGAGTTCTTCACTGATGGGTATCAAGGTAGCTGGGTTCAAGGCATGGCTCACTTCAAGTTGTATCTGTGGGTTTTCACATAACATGCTCTGGTACTTCAACATTCGGGAATTGGTGAGCCAATAATTTGCTTTCTGTTCCATAAGGGCAAGGACTGCATGTGGCACAGTGACTCGTATGTTCTGTCCTAATGTGAGTTTGTCTGCTTCACTCACTAGTAGTGCTGTAGCTGCAACTGCTCTCAAGCAGGGTGGCCATCCTTTGGCCACAGGGTCCAATTGTTTCGATAGGTAGGCTACAGGTCGTTCCCAATTTCCTAATTTCTGAGTCAACATGCCTAAGGCATTTCCCTGTGCTTCATGTACAAACAAGTGGAAAGGTTTGTGGACATCTGGTAGTCCAAGTGCTGGTGATGACATCAGTTCTTCTTTTAACTTCTGGAAGGCTGTATCCTGCTCAAGTCCCCACTCCAGTGGTGACTTCTCTTCTCCTTTTGTGGCTTCATACAGTGGTTTGGCAATTTGGGCAAAGTTGGGTATCCAGATTCGGCAATATCCCGCTGCTCCCAGAAAGGCTCTGACTTGCTTTCTGGTTGTTGGAGTTGGAATTCTACATACTGCTTCTTTTCTTTCTCTGCCTAATCTTCTGCTTCCTTGGGTAATACGAAAACCCAAGTATTTCACTTCTGTTTGGCATAGTTGTGCTTTGGCTCTGGAAACTTTATATCCAGCTTCATTTAGTAACTGCAAGAGATCTTGGGTGGCTAATATACATTCTTTTTCTGATATGGCAGCTATCAACAGATCATCCACGTACTGGAGAAGGACTCTCCTCCCCGGGGCTACTGGATAGCTTGAAAGGTCTTGATTTAGTGCAGCACTAAAGATGGTAGGTGAATTCTTGAATCCTTGGGGTAATCTTGTCCAGGTGAGTTGGCCCCCTCTTCCAGAGATGGGGTCTTGCCATTCAAATGCAAACAATATTTGGCTTACAGGGGCTAATCTTATGCAAAAGAATGCATCTTTTAAATCCAGTACAGTGAAATGGGTAGCTTCAGCGGGTATTAATCCTAATAGAGTGTAAGGATTGGGTACAACTGGGTGTATAGTTTCAACTGCATCATTTACTCTTCTCAAATCTTGCACTGGGCGATAATCATCTGTCTCAGGCTTCTTTACTGGCAAAAGTGGGGTGTTCCATGGGGATTGACATACTTTCAGTAGGCCATACTCAAGTAATCTCTGTAGGTGGCGATGAATGCCTTCAATTGCGGCTCTTGGGAGAGGGTACTGTTTGACGTGCACTGGTGTAGCGCTAGGCTTGAGGGTTACAATCACTGGAGCTATATGTTTGGCTAGGCCTGGGGGACTGCCTTCTGCCCACACTTCAAGTGGTGCATGAATGTTCTTTAAAGTTTGTTCAAAATAGGTATCTTGAATCGAGTCATCAATATAGTATCTCCACTCTTCTTCTCGGGGGACTGTCAGCAGCATTATTCCTGCTGGTTTGGCTTGAGAATTCACTGTCATTTGCATTTCTCCTTGCTCAGAGAAAGATATTTGGGCTTGAAGCTTGGCTAGCATGTCTCGTCCCAGTAATGGTACTGGACATTCGGGCATGTAAAGAAATTGATGCGTTACTTGCTGTCCTCCTAGACTGCATATTCGGTTTTGTAGAAAAGACTTTGTGGCTTTGGCACCAGTTGCTCCTATAATGGTGACTGCTTTCTTGGTGAATGGGGCTATCTTTTTGTCTATTACTGAATGTTCTGCTCCAGTATCAACCATAAAGTTCATAAATTGGTCTCCTATTTGTATTTCGACCATAGGCTCCTGGAGACCTAAAGCAAACTTGGAGCCCGGTCTGTCCTAATCCACGTCATCCTCTTCATGGGCCTGTGTGGCCAATGCTTGGATGGCTCCTCCTCCCCTCTCTCGCTGGAATTGTTCTCGATTGGCTCCTCCTCGGCCTCGGGGACGGCCTCGTCTTTCTTCTCGCCACTGATGATCGTTGTCGTCATCTTGCTGGGCGTCTTCGAGTTGCGGGCACGTATCTCTCCAATGTCCTTCCTCCTTGCAATAGGCGCATTGGTTCACGCCTAGTCTCTGGGTCCGGCCTCCGCCTTGACCCCGCCCTCTTCCTCTGCTCCTTCGATTAGGGACACCTCCCCTTTTCTTTTCAACTATGGCCGCAGCCAAAAAATCAGCTTTCTTCTTCATCTTTCTATCACATTCTCTCTGTCTTTCAGTATCACGATTCACATACACTTTATGAGCGACTTCCAATAACTGTGTTGCATTCATGCCCGCAAACCCTTCTAATTTCTGTAATTTACGTCTAATGTCTGGTTGAGACTGGTTTACAAAAGCAGAATTCACCATGCATAAACTTCCTGGTGCCTCGGGATCATAGGGAGTATACATTCTGTAAGCTTCAGTTAATCTTTCATAATAATCTGCTGGGCTCTCATCTATTCCTTGGATAATTCCTGCTACTTTGGAAAGGTTCATAGCTTTTTGGCCTCCTCTTCGCAGGCCTTGTAAAAAGCCTTGGCGAAAACGGGCTAGGGCGGTGGATCCTTCATCTGTATTTGGATCCCATTGGGGGTCTTCATTTGGGAATTCTCTCTGAGCTGCTTCTCTACGATCTATTATATTCTGCCCCTGCGCTGGAGCTGCAGGGTTTTCTGCCATCCATTCGATAGCTGCTTTTCTAATTCTCGCTCGTTCTTCTGTGGTAAATAGGGTGGTCAGGAGCTGACGGCAATCTGGCCAAGTGGGTTGGTGAGTTTCCATAATACTAGTTACTAATTCTGTCAGCTCCTGGGGCTTGCTAGTATAGGAGGCATAATGCGACCTCCAATTTAATAAATCCGTTGTAGAGAACGGGATATACACATAAGTTAGGGGTCCCGCTACCACTTCATCATTATCATTCTTTACGGGCACCCCCGGGACTTGCCTTAAGGGAAACAGTTTGGCTGTCCTCGGCGTCATTTGAGTCTGGGATCTAAGGGCTATTGTCGTTGTCTTTGCAGGAGTTGCTGTCTTTTTCTCAACTGGTTTTGCTTTGGGTTTTTCTTTCACTGGCTTGCTAGTGCTAGCGCTGGCTTTCTCAATTATTTGTACACTTTCCTCTTCTTCTTCTTCTGGGGGATCCTCACTTTCCTCTTCTTCTAGCTCCGCTTCTGGCTCACTTTTTACATCCTCCTCTGTTCTCTCCGCTAATTCTCTCTTCCTCTTCTCCAGGAGGAGGGAGGTCAGGGATTGGGTCTCGCCTCGGCTCCGGCGGTCTCTGGGGTGCTGGGGCAGGACGCCGCCGGGCTATTCTTACTGGACCTGGGGTTCGGGGCTGCCTGAGGACTACTTCTGGGGAATCGGGATCTGCCAAGATGGGTTTCTTCTTGGCTTTCTTATCCTTCTCTTTCATTCTAGGCTGTTCCTTTCTCTGTCTAGAATCTGTTTTAGCTAACATTATTCTGCACTGTTCCTCATAACAGCGCTGCGCCCAGGAGGGCGGATCTTCACAAATACTTAACCAGGAATCTATATAGGGGTACTGGTCTGGGTGCGCTACTCGCACTCTACGATGTATTGACTGGATAATCTCTACAGTGAACGTTCCCTCTCGGGGCCAGATGGGGTCTAGATCGGGCCACTCCCTAGTACACAAAATCTGCAAACGGGCTGCTGTCATTTTAATACCATAATCTCCTGAATATCCCTCTTTAAAATGTGCGATCATACATTCTAATGGAGTGTTTCTAGTAGACTCCGCCCCTCCCATTTCGATGTGTGCGCGCAACAACAGACAGAAGGGAAAAGGTGGGCGGACCGTGGGTAAGGGGTCCTCACGGCCCTGGAAACATACAGGGAATACAAATAACAAGACAAGACGACAATCGCTTCCCCCTTTTCGCGACCTGAACGCGGTCGCCCGGTCAGGAAATGCGCTAATCAGGGGTCAGCTTTCACTTGGTCCGTGCTGCCAGACCTCTCAGTCACACTTCGTTCACACACTCATGCTAGCAACGTATCCCAGAATGCATTCGTTTCTATCTATTCTGACTAGTCTTTTCCAAGTACAATTACAAAAAGGATGAGGGTTTCACCTAGCGAATTCCCATGCCAGGCTACTCGGCTCTTCCTTGAGAGGTGATCAAGCTCTCTTACCAATTCCCAATATCTCGAGATTACAAATTCCAAGTTCCAAGTTCCAATGGCAGTACTGCTATTTCTATTTCTGTCTAGACCCAAAATCAAAACTATACTCACCGGATCCGGTCCTCAAAACTTCCCAAGCAGGCGCATGAGTTGGACCTCGGACTCCCCTCACTCGGGTTCGAGGCGTTGACTCCAGCCGGGCTCGTCGCCCGCCGAGGTCCGACCAGCTCCCTCCGATACAAGGGACCGGTGGCGCCAGGGAGCGGCCCTCGTCGGAAGGGCGCGATCCCGGCAGGACCAAGCCTATAGAGGCGGAAAGTCGTGGTATATTGCCCTATATACACTTTGATTCCACAACTTCCCGGCCAACGCACCAAGGAATATGTAGCAGCAAAGCGCAGACAAACCAATGATACCAGGAGTCTGTTCAGAAGGTCCAAATCATTTATTTGTGCACAAGTCTCAAGCAAGACAATTTCAAAATGGCTGAGCAAAGTTTTCAAGCATTACAACAACTTTTATAGACTTCTGTTCCATTCTAGGTATAGAAAAACAATTCATTGGTCCCGGTACGCTCCCGTACCTCCCGTAGCCCTTCTATTGGTCCCGGTACTGATAAGTTTCTCCAATTATGTTCCTTCTGTGGGCTTCTGTAGGCATGACACCTGCCTGCCCCCCCTTCTAGTCCCAATTACAATGGTCAGTTCATCAACTTGTTACTTTCACACTTTCAAGGCTATGGGACCATTTGTGCGTGCAGAAGAGCAAGGTTCTGTAACTCATCTGTCAGCACTCCTCAATATTTCTCTGCAAATGTACTTTTTCTTATCAGTAACTTTAAAACACATCTTTTCTGTATTTTTCCATTTCTTAATTCTGCAATTCTGCTTATCTAAGCTAATTCAATATTTCTACTGAGTTCTTTCTTACAATAGCAGCATATTGGGGAATGTGCAATCCTATATGCCTCTCCACAGGCCTCATTTACAGGTCAAGCTAGCCATGCTTGCCTGCCTATGTCAGACACCGTGGGTCACAGGCCTGCACCTGCCACAAAAATACTTGAAAGGACTGATACTTCACCAAGATCAACTGGAAGATCCTAAAGAACCCGAGGAGAAGCAACACAGCAGCAAGATAGCCGGAGGATGTAATAAAGGCTAGTTACTCTAGCTGGGTTTAAAAAAGTTTTGGACAAGTTCCTGGAGGAAAGGTTCATTAACCATTATTAAAAAGGGACCCAGGATAGGAACCTGTGTCTTCTGGGAAACTGCTAGATACATATGACTAGACTGGATACTGTTGGAAGCAGGATACTGTGCTTGATGGACCTTGGTCTGACCCAGTATGGCATAACTTAAGATCTTATGTTCTTATGACACTCCCTAAGACATAAGATGAGAACCATGATAGCGCCAAGATGAGCTGGAGTGTCCTAAAACACATGTGGAGTGCCAACACAGCAGCTACTGTAATAGTTGCAATAATACCTAAAGAGTGCCAGCACAGGAGCAAGATTAATTAAAAGGTTCTAAAACACCCAAAGATGAGTAGAAGAGAACCTCAACTGCTGTAATACACAAGAGAATCAGAACAGTTGTCATGGAGCAAGGCAAATAAGAACAGAAGAAATGCAGGAAAATGCTTTGGGTAGTTTTAAAAGGCACACTGAAAAGCACATGGCTAGAGGTTGCCATGAGCAACGAATGAAAACACAAGCTCAGGCTACAGGAAAACACCTAGAGAAAGCATTATGTAATGGCTCATTAGGAAAACAGAGACAGCTGCAAAGAATTGAGCCAATGGAAGTCTCAAGCTATGACGCACTTAAAATAGAGCCAGCTTGGAGTAGGAGAGAGAGAAGCGAGAAGGGCCAGGAGAAAGGCAAGGAAGGCAAAAGAGAAAGGAATGGAGAAAGTTACCACAGAAGCCCAGAAGCAGTTTGCAGAGAAATAGGACACAGAAACACTGCAGCCGGCAGGAAAGCCGTCCACAGAAGCCAAGGTAAAGGAAGGGATAGAGAGAGATCCCCAAATCCATACCTGAGTGTTTCTGACGTGGAGTCTATCTGCTCTGAAGGAGAGTTTGCCCCAGAGGAATCCTCACAGGTCAGTGCTTTAAACCAGGGCTATGGTAAGAAAAAGCCTGGCTGGGAGCAGAAGAGAATTACCCGTAGCAAACTGAGAGAGAGAGAGATAGATAGCAGGCTTCCGGTTCACAGTCCTAAGCAAACAAACCGAAGCAGGGCTGAAAGAGGCCACGGTGAATGGAATAGAGGGGCACTGGAATTCCTGCCTAGAGGTCTTGAAGGGAAAGATCCTGTGAGGGCAGAATCCAGTTTCTTTGGTAACCAGCCTTTCCTAGCTGATAGAAGGGAGAGAAGCTTCAGCCGTGAAGAAAGAGAGTTAAGTAATACCAATACAAGTTACAGCCCCAAGCAAGCTTTTACAGAAGACGTCCCAGAGGAGATGGTATATGATTGTTGTGCTGATAATAGTGATTGCTGTAAAATGGACTGTACACTAGCTTTTTCTGATGGTATTACATCTTTCTGCTGAAGACCCTATTCAGGTGAAATCTGTGCAGGAGGCACTGATTTCAGCCACGCAGTTTTTCTGAAGAGTAAGAAAGCTGTTTTTCTCCCTGTTCATTTTGTTAAAGCTGAAGCAAAGCATTTCTGTTATCATTAATGATCCTTTTGTGTTACACCAGCATGATGGTTTATTTCATTTGTAACCTGCCACAAGAATCCTCCCGGGAACGGGAATAAAACCTCTTGAAAGCATAGTCACTCGTCCGCAACTACTTTCTTATTGACTGGCTATTGGGACATTCTAAACCCAGGGGACATAACCAAGTCCTTGCTTGTAATAAGAGGACCCACACTACATCCCTCCAGCCTTGTATCTTAGGGGCCTAGGGGGTTAGTGACACAGTACAAAGATCATCTGCAAGGTCTTACAACATACCAGGAGGACCAACACATCAGCAAGATGAGTTGCAAGGCCCAGCAACATGCCAGAAGTATCTTTGTTGCAAAGCCCTAAAATATCCAAGGAGGCCCAGCACAATATATTGATTGGCTATAAGGCCCTAAAACACACCAAGAGGACCAGCAAAGCACCAAGATTGGTAACAAGACTCTAAACAAATAGAATCGAGAAAACTCATCAGCAGAAGAGGCCACTTGAGCCCAGCTAAGCAGTGGAATCCTGGCCCTGAGTACTTTGGGCCCAGCATAGTAACCCTAGGTACAGAGGAGGAAACTCTCATGGACAGCACTGATCATATGCTGAGGTACTTAAAATAAGTATAAGAGGATGCATCTTAGGGAAGGTTCCACTAGCAGTGGCGATAGGGCAGCGGCAGAAGTGGTGACAGCTCAGAAGAGTTTAGGAAGGCCATTGCAACAGCAGGATAGGCTGGATATCCCTATAAAAGGTTAATACTTGTTGCAGAAGACCGATCGTTGAAAGTACAATAATGAAAGAGGGTACAGTAGCTGCTGTTGCAGACCATAGGTGAGAAAGATTGTTGCCCAAAAACTAACCTCACTGTATGTAATGACTGTGGGATGAAGTAGATAGTTTGGTGATGCACATGCTGCAGAGCCCTTTAAAACTGAAAAAAAAGAGGTTTTTTTTCATGAGTGGGGGAAGGGCTCACAAAAGCATAGCTCCCAGGTTGAAAGAGAGGCTACAGCACACACTAGCAGGGCTAGCCTGAAGCCACACCCAGCCTCTAGAGCAAGTGCAGGCAGAGAGGGGATGGGGCCAGGGAAGCAAACAAGCCACAGAACATTTAAGCTGCGTCACACAGGAAGTGAGGCATAACAGGCAGAATCAGGAGAACGGAGTTTCTCAGCAGAATCAGCTGAACAAGCAGGACGTGCTCAGACACAGGAAAGGCTGCAGAGAGAGACTGCCAGAGGGCAGGAAAGACTGCAGGCCAGAGGCCAGGAGCAGAGGCAGAGAGTCCTGGGGGACCAAGGGAAGAGGCAGCATTACAAGGCTGTGAGACTTGGTGGTTCAAAGGGGACCAGCCACAACTCCAAAGGCAAGTGTCAAGATTGTGGGCAAGAAAGGAGCTGGGGAAGAAGTCAGGACTTTACGTCTGATTCTGAAAGCAGCAGCTCAAGTCCTGGGCCCTTGAACAGACAGTATAGGAAGTCTGATAGAAGGAGGGTTTCTGCCAAACAAACAACTCATGTATTCCCTGAGGTAGAGTTGTTACAGGAAAGAAGGGCAAGAGGTTCTGACCCAGTTAAAAGGGGGAGCCAGAGTTTAAAATGGGGGAAGCTTTTTAAGCTTTTAAAAGAAGTGCAGCAGAGTGTGCCAGAAGTTACCACACGCCCTGAGTTTCAGAGTTCACAGGAAGAAATGGAAGTGGACCTTTATCCAGAGAGTCCAGTCTCTTCAGCAGAATCCATGGAATGTGGACTTTGTATGAGAAATGTTTAGTGCTTTTACTAAGAGCTGTGTGATACAGGTTAAGAAGATAACATATGTGCTGGTATCAGTGAATGCCTAGAAGAAGGGCAGACCAGAAGATAAAAACCTCGTGTTTAAAAGTAGCCAGTTTTACTACTGATAAAGCCCAGTTAAGAAGGCTAATGTTTTAAACTAAGAGGGAGCACATGGCTGGTATCCTAACCTGCAGCAGCTGAGAAGTTGGTAACAAAACTAATTTATTTAGGTTTTGTTTAACTGTGCACTTAAACAGTATTTTCCTGGTTTGTTTAAATGGCTGAAAGCAATGTAACAAGAGTGGAGAAAACTACTTGAAGAGTTCTTGCCAAGAAAGCTATTGGAGAAAGTATCCTATTTTTGGTTATGTTTTTGATTTGCTTTTCATGGTTATTGTCAAAAATTGATTCCACGAAGAAACCAATAAAAAGCAATTTATTATTACAAATTGTCCTGTGTCCTCATCCACTCGAACTGCTTACAAAGCAGGCTGCAACTACACAAAAAAGAGTGATGACCGGCGCTCCCCACTAGGCAACCGCCTAGACGCAGCGGGCCCCGCCACAATAGATACTGTAAACTGTCCTTCCCATGCCACTGCCTACTTTAAATCTTGAAGAAATTATCTGTATACACTAGTACATAGTGAGGGCAAAACTTTCACCAATACTTTCAATTACGAAAGTAAGCACATGGCAGCTGGCACACTGTAAATAAATACATTTCATAGTCTCTCTGATTTTTTTATCCCTCTTACCACCACCAGAGATTCAGATCTGCTAAGCTTTTAAACCCCAAGTTCAAAAACCAGAGATAACAGCTCTCCAAAATTAAAACGGTCAGACAGGAAAGCATTTTGTTCCCTGAAAGAATTTAGGGGGTGGGGGGAGGTTCAATCATTTTATTCTCCATTTTGTCCTAAGCCCCACTACCTATTTGTCATTCTCACAAAGTCATACACAAAATGGTTCTTTCAGACTTGTGCATGGAAGTATCTACCAGCCCTATAATGACATCAGGGAATTTGCACAACACAGGAAGAAATGTTTCTTTGACTGCTTGCCAAGGATTTTCCAATCTAATCGACCGAAGTGCTCGGTACTGCTTTCTGTTTAATTCTCCTTGACTTTTTTCCCTTCCCAGATTGACTTCAGTGTGTCTGGCTGTGTGCAGGCACATGAGGAAAATGAAGTTACAAATAATATTTAAAAAATGTCTATTATGTGCAGTCAGTTAATTGGACCCCAGGGTTTCTTCTATTGTGGAATCTCAGAGACATGGTGGAAGGAGGACAACCAGTGGGACCCTGTGATACCTGGGTACAAACTATATCATAATGATAGAGCTGATTAAATGGGTGGAAGGGTTGAGCTCTATGTTAGAAAGGGCACTGAGTCAGAAAAGATTAAAGTTTTGCAGGAAACAAATTTACTGTAGAATCTCTATGGATTGAAATTCCATGTAAAAAGGGGAAGGCAATGGCAGTGGGGGTGTACTATCGACCGCCTGGCCAGAATGAACAAATGGATAATGAAATGCTCAAAGAAATGAAGGAAGTTAACAAGAGTTACTGCACAGTAATAATAATGGGTGATTTCAATTACCCCGGTATCGACTGGGTCAGTGTCACGGCAGGACATGCTAGGAAGATAAAGTTCCTAAATAAAATAAATGACTGCTTCTTGGAGCAGCTGGTTCACGAACCAACCAGAGGGGAAGCCATATTGGACCTAGTCCTTAGTGGAACACCAAATCTGGTGCAAGAGATAAGGGTGTTGGGGCCACTTGGCAATAGTGATCATAGCATGATCACTTTTGATTTAATTAGTGTAGGAGGGATAATAAGGAAATCCACAGTCCTACCTTTTAACTTTCAAAAGGGAAACTATGACAAAATGAGGAAAATAGTTAAGAAAAAACTAAAAGGAGCAGTTGCAAAGGTTAAAGACTTACATCAAGCCTGGGTGTTGTTGAAAAATACTATTTTGGAAGCCCATACCAGCTGTATTCCACGTGTTAAGAAAAGTGGAAGGAAGTCCAAAAAACTGCCAGCATGGTTTAAAGGTGAGGTCAGAGAGGCTGTTGTTGCCAAAAAAGCATCTTTCAGGAAATGGAAAAAAGAGCCAAACGACGAAACCTGGAAACAGCACAAGCACTGGCAAGTTAAATGCAAGGCATTGATAAGGCAGGCAAAGGGATAATTTGAGAAGAAGCTTGCTGCAGAAGCAAAAGCGCGTAATAAAGACTTTTTCAAGTACATTCACAGCAAAATACCTGTGAGAGAGTCAGTTGGTCCATTAGATGATAGAGGGGTTAAAGGGGCACTAAGAGGCGACAAGGCAATAGCGGAGAGACTGAATGAATTCTTTGCTTCGGTCTTTACTGAGGAAGATGTAAGGATGTTACCCATGACTGAAGTGGTATTTAAAGGTGCGGAAGAATTGAAGGAAATATCGATACATCAGGAAGATGTATTACAATTATTAGATAAACTGAAGAGTAGGAAATCACCTGGGCCAGATGATATACACCCAAGGGTGTTGAAAGAACTGAAATATGAGATTGCAGACCTGCTATTAGTAATCTGTGAACTATCATTAAAATCATCTATAATACCTGAAGATTGAAGGATGGCGAAAGTAACGCCAATTTTTAAAAATGGTTCCAGGAGTGATCCGGGAAACTACAGAACGGTGAGCCTGACGTCAGTACCGTGAAAAATGGCAGAAACCATCATAAAGAACAAAATTACTCAGCATGGCCTAATGGGAAACAAGGAATATCTTGTTTTACTAATCTGTTGTTTTTTTGAAGGTGTGAATAAACAGGTAGACAAAGGTGAGTCGGTTGATATAGTGTATTTGGACTTTCAGAGAGCCTTTGACAAGGTCCCTCATCAGAGACTTTTGGCAAAACTAAAGAGTCATGGGATTGGAGGCAGTGTGCTATTATGGATCAGGAACTGGTTAAAAGATAGAAAGCAGAGGATAGGGCTAAATGGCCAATTTTCCCAATGGAGAAAGGTGAATAGTGGAGTACCCCAGGGATCTGTGCTGGGTGAACTGTTTTTTTACCTTTTCATAAATGACCTGGAAAAGGGAATAATGAGTGAGGTTATCAAATTTGCAGATGACACAAAACTATTTAAAATTGTTAAAACCCAAGAGGATTGTGGAAAATTGCAAAAGGACCTTGATAAATTGGAAGACAGGGCATCAAAATAGCAGATGAAATTTAATGTAGACAAGTGCAAACTTATGCACCTAGGGAAGAACAACCCAAACTATGGTTACATGATGCAAGGTTCCACATTAGGAATCACCACCCAGGAAAAAGATTTAGGCGTCATTGTGGATAACATGTTAAAACCCTCAGCCCAATGTGCAGCAGCGGCCAAGAGAGCAAATAGAATGCTAGGTATCATAAGGAAAGGAATGGAAAATAAAACAAAGGATATTATAATGCCTCTGTATCGTTCCATGGTGAGACCGCACCTTGAATATTGTGTGCAATTCTGGTCGCCAGATCTTAAAAAGGATATAGCGTTATTAGAAAAGGTACAAAGAAGAGCCACCAAAATGGTAAAGGGAATGGAAGGATACCCCTTTGAAGAAAGGCTAAAAAGATTAGGGCTCTTTAACTTGGAAAAGAGACAGCTGAGGGGAGATATGATAGAAGTCTATAAATTAATGAATGGAGTGGAACGGGTAAACGTAGATCGAATGTTTACATTATCAGAATATAGAAAGACTAGTGGACATGCAATGAAGCTACAGGGAAAACTATTTAAGACTACTAAAAGAAAATATTTTTTCACTCAACGTGCAATAAAACTCTGGAATTTGTTACCGGAGGATGTAGTAAAGGCTGTTAGTGTAGCTGGGTTTAAAAAAGGTTTGGACAAGTTCCTGAAGGAAAGGTCCATAAACCATTATTAAGAAGGGACCTAGGATATCAATGCTTGACCCAGTACAAGCATTGTGGTACCTGTGTCTTTTGGGGAAACTGCTAGGTACGTATGACCTAGATTAGCCACTGTTGGAAACAAGATACTGGGCTTGATGGACCTTGGTCTGACCCAGTATGGCATATCTTATGTTCTTATGTTAATCAAATTTGTCAATTTTCATTGATTTTCTCATTTGTATTAAAACTAATGCACATTCCTACAGTCCCCAATCTCTCCAGGAAATTTCCAACATATAATTGAGGAACATGTTGGAGATACCAGAATATATTACTACTAATACTACTACTTGTCATATATATAGTGCTTTAAGGCTTATGCAGCACTGTACATACAGATGTAAACCTCAGTCTCTGCTCTTCAGATCTAACAGTCTAATCACGATGAAGAACATCACAAAACTAGGGATTAGAGTCTAGTAAGAAAGACATAGGTGGTGAACAAGAGTGTGAGGGGCATCAGGATCCGTGAATAGAAATAGTTTCATGTGCCTTTGGTGGATGAGACATTAGTCCTAAGGTGAGCTTGTCAGCTTCGTTCACTAAGAGGGCTGTGGCTGCTATGGCTCTCAGGCAAGGTGGCCAGCCTTTGGCAACAGGATCCAATTGTTTCGACAGGTAGGCCACAGGTCGCTGCCAAGACCAAGAGGCTGGGTCAAGACTCCCAATGTGTTTCCACTTGACTCATGGACATACAGACGGAATGGTTTCTGCACATCCGGTAGTCCCAAGGCTGGGGATGACATCAATGCTGTTTTCAGTGATTAGAATGCTTTATCTTGTTCTGGGCCCCATTCCAGGGGGGATTGTTCCATTCCCTGTGTGACTTGCTACAAGGGTTTTGCCATGAGCGCAAAATTTGGTATCCATATGCGGCAATAGCCTGCAGCTCCCAAGAAAGCTTGCACCTGTTTTCTAGTTGTGGGGGTTGGGATGCGGCATACTGCTTCCTTTCGCTCGAGTCCTAGTTTCCTGGTTCCTTTAGACAGATGGAACCCTAAGTATTTCACTTCTGTCTGGCACAGCTGCGCCTTGGCTCTTGAGACCTTGTATCCAGCTTCATTCAAAAGGTGCAAGAGATCACTTGTAGCTTGTATACAATCAGATTTGTTGTTGGTGGCTATGAGCAAATCATCTACATATTGGAGCAAAATTCTTTTTCCCGGGGTTACAGAGTAGCTTGACAGATCTTGACTGAGGGCTGCACTGAAGATAGTAGGTGAGTTCTTGAATCCTTGGGGAATCGAGTCCAGGTGAGTTGTCCTCGTCGTCCTGTGGTAGGGTTTTCCCATTCAAATGCAAACAAAAGCTGACTGGCTTTTGCCAGGCGTATACAGAAAAAAGCATCTTTTAAGTCCAAAACAGTGAAATGAGTGGCTTCTGTTGGAATCAGTCCCAGGAGGGTGTAAGGATTTGGTACTACTGGATGTATGGTTTCAACTGCACTGTTCACTTGACGTAGATCCTGCACTGGGCGGTAGTCACCTGTCCCAGGCTTCTTGATTGGGAGAAGGGGGGTGTTCCAGGGTGATTGGCATTCTCTAAGAAGTCCATACTGCAATAATTTTTTCAGGTGGCGATGAATACCTTCAATTGCTGGTCTTGGGAGGGGATACTGACACACATGCACTGGTTCTGCTCCGGGCTTAAGGGTAACAAGTACAGGAGCTATATTCTTTGCTAGGCCAGGTGGATTATTTATTTATTTTATTTATTTAGCTGTATTTATATACCGCTTTTCACCGGGTCAAAGCGGTGATTATTCTCTGCCCATACTCCAGGCGGGGCTGCAATGCTGGTAAGTATACAGGAACTTGTTGCTTTGGATGCAGGTAAATAGAACCGCCATTCTTCTTCTCGGGGGACAGTTAACACCATCAGGCCAGCAGCTTTTGAGTTTATAGTCATTTCCATTTCTCCCCCTTCAACAAAGGATATCTGTGCTTGTAGCTTCGCAAGCATGTCTCGGCCCAAAAGGGGAACTGGGCATTCAGGCATGTACAGGAACTGGTGTGTTATCTGCTGCCCCCCTAGTTCACAGGCGCGGTTCTGCAGGAAAGGTCTTGTGGTTCTAGTTCCAGTAGCTCCCACAATTGTAACAGATCGAGAGGACACAGGGGCCACAGGCTTGGCTACTACTGAATGCTCAGCCCCTGTGTCTACCATAAAGTCCATATGCTGGTCTCCAATCTTTAATTTGACCATAGGCTCCTGGAGACCCAAGAAGAACTTGGAGTCCGGTCTGGCCTAGTCTTCATCATCCATGAAATAGCCCTTGGCGACTATTCCTTCCATGGCAGTCTCATTCTGCTGAGTCTGTTGAAACTGCGCACGCTGCATCCCCCCTCGCTGCTGGAATTGCCCCCCCCCCCGCTCTCCTGGTGCTCCCATGTCCCCTCCAGGGGGTGGAGCCACATTTTGGGCACGTATCCTTCCAATGTCCTTCCTCTTTACAATAGGCGCACGGATTTGCACCTAAGGGGGGCCGAGCGCTCCCTCAGCCCCTTCCTCATCCTCTGGCTCTTCGGTTAGGATATCCTCCTCTGCGTCCTTCCACTAGTGCTGCAGCGAGCAGATCCACTTTCCTCCTCATCCTTCTTTCACTTTCCCTTTTACATTCTTCATCACGATTCACATATACCTTTTGTGCGACTTCCATTAGCTATGCTGAGTTCATGCCTGCAAATCCTTCTAATTTCTGCAGTTTTCGCTTTATGTCTCCCGGGGACTGACTCACAAAAGCGGTATTCACCATGCGTAAATTCTCCTCGGCTGCTGGGTCATAGGGGGTGTAAAGTCTATAAGCTTCAGATAATCGTTCATAGAAAGCAGCCGGACTCTCATCTGGGCGCTGAAGAACTTCTGCTACTTTCCCAATATTCATAGCTTTCTGGCCTCCCTTCCTCAGGCCCTGTAGTAAAGCCTGGTGAAACCGGGTGAGGGCCTTTTCTCCTACATCCTTATTTGGGTCCCACTTCGGATCTTCATTGGGGAAATCTGCAGCTGCTGCCTGTCGGGGATCTAGATTTAGGTCTCTCCCAACTACAGGGTTCTCCACCAACCATTTAGTGGCTGCCCGCACTATCCGTGCCCGCTCTTCCGTAGTAAAGAGGGTAGCCAGGAGCTGGCGGCAATCAGACCAGGTGGGCTGGTGGGTTTGCATAATACTAGTCATTAACTCCGTCAAATCCCGGGGCTTTTCAGTATAGGAAGCATAATGTGTTTTCCAGTTTAATAAATCTGTTGTGGAGAAAGGCACATAAACTAAACTGGTCGGTCCGGTCACAACCTCACCAGCGTCATTTTTAATGGGTAATCCTGGGACCTGCCGCAGTGGCAATTGGCGGACTTCTTTCTGACCTCTTTTTTGGGGTCTGAGGGCGTCACGCAGCTTAGTGGATCTGGAGGTGATTGTGCTACTGGCGTCTGGACTAGTGGATGGCTCTGGACTGGCATCTGACTCTCCACTAGCGGATTCCTTGGGGGGTGATTGCTCTGCATCCAAGTACTGCTCAGGACTAGGGCTCCGACTTCTACGGGGAGGGGTCTGCACCTCAAGTTTTGGAGGTGGTTGCTCTGGTGGAGGCACCTCGGCTGGAGGTACGCTTGCTACCTCCGGCTCTACTCGGGGCACTGGTAGAGGTACTGGTGGAGGTACTTGGGGTGGAGCTGACGGGACTGGAGTGTACAGAAAGGCGGGTGGATATCCCGGAACCTCTGGAGGCTCTGGCTCTGCATAAATCGGGGGCTTCTCTGTCTTAGCAGGGACTCTCGTGGTAGCTGCTAACATAATCTTTCTCTGTCCCTCACTGCAACTCTTCATCCAGGGGGGGCTGCTTCTCACATATACCTAACCAGGAGTCTATATAGGAAAACTGCTCGGGACTATAGCTGCGCACTACCTTGTGCACATGGGACACAATTTGGATATCAAAAGTACCTTCTGGTGGCCACCCGGCATCTAGCACTGGCCACACCCTACTACACAATATTTCTAAGCGAGGCACTGTCATTTTTATCCCATAATCACCACTAAAACCTTTCTTAAAATTCATGATCATATAGTTTAACGGAGTTTGTACAGACTCCGCCCCCTCCCATTGTGACGTACAATGTACAGGACAGCAAACAGAAAGGGTAGGTAGAATGGCTACGGGTAAGGGGTCTGCACAGCCCACAGAACAATGAGGGGGACAAACAACAGACACTTCCTCCTGTTTGCGACTTGAACGCGGTCGCCCGGTCAAGAACTGCGCTACTTAGGAGTCCGCTCTCGCTTGGCCTGTGTTGCAAGGCCTCTCAAACACACTTCACACAACCAAACATACTAACATTTCCCAAAATCCAAAATTCCCGGGCTAACTGACTAAACCAGAATTACCAAACCAAAAGGGCTGATGGGTTCGCCCCGCGCATACACCTGCAGGGGTACTAGGATCGCCCTGGAAGCTGATCAAACTTCCTTTTACCTGTTACTGTACCAGAATTGTCTTGAGACTTTCCCAGAGCTAACTGACTAAGAACCAGAAAAATCAATACTCACCGGATCCGATAGCTAATGCGCTGCGCAACCTGTTCCACCTTGGGTTGAATCCTGGACTCCCCTCAACCAGGGTTCGAGGTGTTGGCTAGCTGGACCCAGCAGGCCGCCGAGGCAGAGCGGAACCCTCCGATACAAGGGACCGGCGGCGCCTGGGATCCTCTCCACTGTCGGTCGGCTGCGGTCCCAGCCGGACCAAACCTAGAGGCGGTAATACGCGGTAGTATTCACTTGCGATCTATTCGTATTACGCCTTTCCCGGCCAACGCACCAGGAAATGTAATAGCGAAGCGCCCGCAACCCAATAATACCCGGAGTCCATTGACGAGGATTCAACTCCCTTTTTATTGTATATACAGTCTCAGCAATAGCATACAAAATGTCTGAGCCCTGAGCTAAGTCAAACAACAGCATTTATACATTTCTTCTCCAAGCTAATACAGGCCAAACTCCTCATTGGTCCTGGTAGCCCACATACCTTCATCCAATAGCCATCTTTGACCGGGCTTACCCCCTGCCCTCCCTCTGTACACATTTCTCTACCCCTGGCTCAAAACTCTAGACAAAATATTCTAACACTTTTCTGCTTTTCATTCTGATTGCAAGGTCAGAGCACATCTAGCAAAGATACAGTGGAACAGCATTCTACTGAGAAAGACATCTGGCTTACCAAAACAATAAACAGTGGAAAAGTTTTATTCTCTTATCAAGAGTAGAGCAAAATGTTATCAAGGCAGAGCGGAGCGTTTTTTTCTAACAGCTAACAGCGTTCTGTAATTTTCCAAAGACAGCAATAATATTCTAAAGTAGGGGAGAGGGATTCAGGCCTACCTACAGGCCTCTGCTATATACTAGGCCATCGCCTATTACACTACTAGACAAGGCAGTAAACATACCGAACAGGTGATTAATCCCAAAATGTCTAGTGCACATTTTTTGAATATTCCTATAATCAGCAGAGGTCTAAAGATATCTGACACCTAGATGAACCTTCAGCTGGATGGATCCTAAAGTGACTGACTGGGTTAGAAATTGTTTGAGTGGGAAGCAACAAAGGGGTCAGGTAAATGGAGCTCACTCGGAGGAGAAGGATGTTACCAATGGTATGCAGCAGGGATCTGTCCTTGGTCCGTTTTTTGTTTTTTTTTTACATTTTTATGAGTGATATTATGAAAGGGCTATTATGTAAGGTTTGCCTCTTTGTGGATGATACCAAAATCTGCAATAGACATTCAAGAAGGTATAGATAACATGAGCAAGAATCTAGCAAAGCTTCAAGAGTGGTCGAGAATTTGGAAGCTGTGATTTAAAGCTAAAATTGCAGAGTCATGAGTTTGGGCTGAAAAAATCCAAAGAAGATGTACAGTATAGGGGGTGAAGTACTTCTGTTCATGAAAGAAGAGCAGGACCTAGGGGCTAAACAGGTAGAAAAAACGATGGTGAAAACCAGAAGCTCGTTCGGGTGTATAGAGAGAGAAATGGTCAGCAGAAAGAAGGAGGCGATAGTGCCTCTATATAAGTCTATAGAGAGACCTCATTTGGATATATGAGAGTTCATTTTAGAAGCCTTAATTGTGCTTTGGACGTCTGAAATGGGCATAGAGACATCTCCAGAGTCATTTTAGAAGCTGCCTCTGGGGATGTTCCCAGCATGAGGATGTCTGAATCTGAAAGGGGACATAGAGAAGACATGACCAGAACATTCCCAGGAACCTAGAGGCATGGTTAAGGTGTTCTCAGGGACCAGGACATCCCAGCCTGATCACGGAAATGTCATGGACATCTGGCATCAGATGTAACCTTAGACCTGCTCCGAGGCAGGAAAAGCAATGAACAAGCATCTGAAAAGTGCTCCTTTTAACGGAAAAACACATTTGTTGATTCCCACTACACAGTACAACATCAACCACAGCAGCATTTGACCATTAGGCTATCCTAGATGGGAGGACTCTGTAATCCTGTTCTGTGGATTTCTAGGTAGACTCCCCCACAAAAGTCCATATCCGGCATGTCCAAGTTTGTGAAATCACATTCGCACCCGGATGTGCCTGCATTTATTTCATATGTTCTGGCTTAGATATCACAGATTTCACTTAGACGGATCTTCTAAAATTCCCCAGAAGATTTGTGCTACTGCTTCAAACCAGAATAAATATACAGTTCCACAAAAAAATTAGGCATAAACTTCCAGTTAGCATGTTCGCCATCTTAGTAAGAATCTGGTGCGGTGTGTGACACTTACTATCACAATAAAATATAAAGTAGTTGTATATTCCAAGGTGGGCTCTATGGGGTAGTAGTAGGGTGAAATTGTTGAACTCATTGTGGAAATGTTTTAGGATCCAACTTGTGTCTTATCCTGTCTCAGTATGGCCCCTCCTGATGTCTTCTATGGGTAAATTCTCACTCAAATTTATTCAGATAAAACATTTTCTCTCTTTTTGATATCAATGCCACTGCTACTTACAATTTATATAGTGCTATAAGGCCTACAAAGCACTTTACACAACATGTAAAAAACAGTCCCTGTTCACAGAACTCACAATCTATCAGGACAGAAGCATACAAGTAAGAGGGCTAATAGGGGACTAGGGTAAAACAAAGCAAAAAAGTGCAAAACAGGAGAAAAAAATGAGTCCAAATAGTATTATCCCTATTTTCTGCTTAGTTATATTTGTATAAAGCAGAATTTATAGTTGCCAGTAACACTGTAGTAGTTTTTCTCACCACAGGACTGCATACATGATATTTGCATCATTTTGTGACTTCCATCGTGCTCTAATTTTGCTTATGTCTGACCTGAGTGAAGGCGCTCTCCCACACAATCGCCTTTTCATTGATGGTGAAATCCTGGTTTGATGGAGCATAAGGGTTATAACTTCCAACAATCTCTGTACTCTCTGTCCCATTGGGTAGATGGACTATGTTGATAATATTATATCCAGAGGAGAAATCACCATTCTCATCGAAACAAATCTCTTCACCCAGAATGTTCCTAAAGTGGACGTTCTTCAGATAATGATGAAGCTAAAGAACGAGGAACAGATTTTCAGTAATGCCCCTAAATGTGGGATATACATGTCAAGCTCATACAATACCTGCAGAACCAGAAGACCTTCAGAGAAGGGTGACAAAAATGGGCTCTTCAGCTTGGAGAAAAGATGACTGAGAGGGGATATGCTAGAGGTTTATAGAATCGTGAATGGGGCAGATCAGTTAAAAAGAAATGTTCCTTTAACATTTCAGACAACACAAAACAAGCCCTACTACTGTTGGAATTCTTTAATCAAAATTTAAATGTTTATGACAAAAGATCTGAATTATGCAAAATTCTACTTGCTTTGTCAAAAAAATAAAATATCTTGTTTTTGAGTGATCTTTAATTTAAACTAGCACTTTTTTAAATATTATTGTGAAGGTAATAAGAGGACATACCATGAAATAAAGTTCCTGGATGATACACCAATGGGAATGAGCTACATAAAATAGACTTACGTTTTGGGGTCTGTTGGGTACTTGTGACTCGCATTGACCTTGTCCTAGAGAGGATCCTGGGCTTGATGGACCTTGGTCAGACTCAGTATGGATTTTCTTAGGTTATTATGAATAGCACAAGTTATGTAAGAAAAAAGGGAGCTAATATTGCCAATGGAAAAGACAAATGTTTTGGGTTATTTTCTATAGTTCCCTCTTATCCTATGGGGCCCTTTTTGCACGTAGTGCATATTTAGCATGAAAACTAATGTGTGTTGAGTGCAAAGCCTTATAAGAGGTCAGACCGGCATGTTCCCAGCAGTTAACGTACTGATGTGTTACCCTTATGCACAGCACTTCCTCGATCTACTGCACATCCTGAACATTTTTTGCTGTAACTATCTTCTGCCTGCATTTCATACTTGAATACTACGTAGGGTCTGCATGTGCTTATCTAACTAAGACAATGAAAATGCAATCCATCATCCTCGTAGATATGAAGAGATGGTTTTCTTCATCTCAAATTGTCTGGAGATCCGGGGCTCCTTCTCCTTACCCAAACACCAAGATCTGCTCTTCTGCCTCATTGTCTGCTCTCACTTCTTCATCTTTCTTTCAATCATGTCAGCACACAGGCCCTGATTTAGGAATAGACAAGTCAGCAGAGCATTGCTTCTATGCACTGATGTAAATCTCACCTAAGCAGCCCCCCCACAATGTGGGAATGGAGCCTGGGAAGAAGGGAGCCCACACAGCGGCGACGGCAGCATCGCGGCAACTTACTTTTAACATGTTTGCTGCATTGCTCCACTCTTGTAAGTTCACCATTGGGAGCAGCACGGCAAACATGATAAAGTAAGTTTGCTGTGCAGCTGCTTGCGCCACAGCATGGAGAGGGGGGGCACTGCACAAATGGGTGGGCCTGCATGAGGGGGATGCACCACCACTGCAAACCATAAGTGCTTTCAGCAAATTTTACTTTGTGGCCCATCATTGTATCGTCATTGTATCTATGCCTCCATCCACGCCTGTTCTCTGTTTTTACATATTGGCGCTAACACCTTGAACTGAAAAGAGCACAGGGCCTGCCTCTTTTTGCATTATAATAGGCCCCGCTTTCCATAGTAGTATGAAACCCATGTGAGGGAAGGATTTGTGGCATCACTGAGCCTGTAAGAGATGGAATGTGACAATCAGCACAGGACAGTGAGAGGGAGACTGAAGGGAGGATCTAGGCAGTGGTGATCGGGTGGGGAAGGAGGGTGGAGTAGCAGTGATTGGGGTGGAACAGGAGGGAGCAGAAGTGATTGGGGGATAATTCATCCCCCACACACATATCATTGCCTATTGGTGCCTAAAGAGTAAATCCGGCGCTGTCAGCACAGATACACTTTACTTGCTATTCCCCTATCAATTAACTTCCTCTAGCAGAGTTATCCAAGTCTGAACTGAATTCAGTGCTTGTGAGACTGAAGCATCTGTGTGAGAATAAGGCACCGCTTTCTCTACTCATGAAGACTTTCATACTGTGCTATGCATAGCGCAATTTTTTTCTGAACACAGTACTTCTCTAAGAAATGATGTTACCTTCCATTGCAAAGAATCTGGAACTTTCTGACTTTGTTCACTCCAAAGGATGTCTTCTCCATAGGTGGATGTAAGCATGCCATGCAATGCATGAGCCAGGACATACACAGCATTGTAGACACTGTAGCTGCTCCCGAGGTATTTCATGGCACAGTGTGGTTTGAAGGGCACTGTTTCATCTGTTCTGCAGGATCTTCTGATGCTTGTGGGGCAATGGCCTTCACATAGATTTCTCCACCACAACTGAGTACCTTCATCGCTTGGAAAGAGGGAAGGATTCACCCCACGAATAAATTTTGGGAAGCTTGGAATATTCTGCTTCATCACTGTGAATGCCAAAGTGTTGTTCTTCAGACTAAAATCCAATGAAGAAAATGGGACAAATTCCAATTCAGCTGTGGTGATCCATACTTTACCAGGTATTGTCATTATGTCTATGCGCTCATATAAATTCAAGAAATGTTCTTTATTAGCATAGACAATGTTCACACTAGTTGATGATGTATGAATAGTCTCATTAATTATCTTTATCTTATCTGGTGACATGGAGCTGTTATGAGAGAAGGTTATGATAAATTCTACGCAACCATTGTTCTCTTCAATCCCTTCTTTCAGTATCTGGACAGCTCTCATGCTGCTGTCATCATCGGATGCAATGATACCGACCCAGGTCCAGCTGAAATGCTTTAGTAAACCTGATAATCGCATTGCAGAGGTGCAGCTCACTGGGAACAGTTTGGTAGAAATAAGGAAACTTAACAGCGTCACTCATTAAAATATTCTGTGATTTGTAACTGATCTGTTAAGAAAAATAACAGATCCATCACCATCTTTGGCATGGTAAGATTACATTTCAAATAATGTGTAACATTTAAAACATAATCTCAAACTGAAATTTGGAGAGCCAGAAGAGTGAGTTGAGGGAGTGGCAACGTAGCCTTGCTGAGCTCTTAGGAAGAGGGGCGTAGTCGTCTATTAGGCGTGTGCATTTTGGGTTCATTGGGCACCTAAAAATTCAGCGTGTGTGCAAATTGCTTTTGCACCCATTTGTCTATGAATTAATGCATGCACAATCAAATTATGTGTGCAAACAAGCTGCTCATGCCCTATAATCTATCACAGAAACGTAGTAGGAGCAATATTCATTAGAAAGGCTAGCACATAAAGATATCTGGATAACTTATCTGGATTTTAATGTGGATCTTCTCACAGTCTATGTGTATAAGTTGGTCTGCTGAATATGTGATCTTAAGCTTAGAAGGATAAATTATCCATAGGAAATTAGCACCACTATTTATGCAGTTTACTTATATGGACAAAAATATTATCTGGAGCGTTACTGTACATTGTCATTATCTGTCCATCTTTTAGCCCCAGCCTGGGATTCCCCAAACCTGCCTTAACCTATATGGATGCATTTTGACTTTATATTGACTTTAGAGCCAAAATGTAGTATATTCGTTCGTTTGCAGCAAATTTGTTGGAAGCATTTATGCAGCTAGTACCCACTGCTGCTTGTAGAAGTATTCTTGAATACTGACTAGTACTGTGCTGCCTCATGTAACTGGTAGTGATGGCTATAGCTCTGCATGGAGACTAGGCCAGTTTAACTGTATTGTCTATTTAATGGCAGATTGATTTTTGGCCTGCACACCTCTACAAATAATGTTATTTAATAGATATCCATTTAGAGAGTAAGAGGGTCATTCTGTTCCACGAATAGCAGATATGGACGTCCCATCAAGGCATCCATCCCTGCTATTCGTCCCCCTGCTAACCCCATTGATACCCTCCCCTTTCAAACAGCAGTTTGGGGAGGCCTAGATGGGGGCAGGAGGGGCATTCCGGAGGCAAAGCGAGGCTGTGACCCTGGACGTACAGGGCCGATTCAAAGGTCGGTCCTGTCGTCCGGGGCCTCAAATCAGATGGGGAAATTATTCAACCTTGAAAGTGGAATAAGTCCCCCTGGATGGAGTGGATCATGGCACGGGATCCCGGGAGCACAGGTGAGGGGGCACAGGGGGTTCCCCGTTGCCGGATCCAGGCCTTGAAAGGCCGAATTGGGGGTCGAGCTGTGGGGAACATGCATCTGGTTTCGGCGGGCCAGGATTGTGGCTGGGAATGGAGCCAAGGGCATGGCGAAGGGATGCCATGGCACCACGACTCCATTCATGGGACCGACTAAGTTAGCTGGGTAGTTGCAGGAAGTACGGCCGGATAGAAACGGGTCCAGGCCTTACACGTCCAGGTGCTAGACCTGATTCAGATCCCGCATGGGCTGCTGGATCAGATTTGGGTCTAACTTTGCATGCCCGATTCTACCCTGCCATACAGGGGTTTGGACGTGCAGAAATGGAATTGACCTCTAATTGTATAAAGCCTTTTCCATGTATAAAGCCTGTCTTACATGGAAGAAGGAGTTTTTATAAGGTTATATTGCTGCTTTCATGTGTAGAAAAGAGGTGAATGGAATGATTGTATCTAGGGTTATTCTGTCAGTGCCTAGGAGTTCCTGCATGGAGCAGAGGTGGAGGTGGGATGTGTAGGGATATATTTAATAAAATAAACAAATTGATGCAAAGAGCAAAAGGGCACATTTACAGCTTCTCTGAGCAGGTACACAATAGGCACCATTGGGAGTTCTTTCAAAAGTGTCCTGTTACAGAATTACTCCCTAAATTTATGCATCAATTAAGGAATGGCAAATTTATTTATTATTTTATTTGCATTCTCTTATATACCACGCTATTCTGCATCAGTGCGGTTTACATTGAAGAAACTGAAATTACAACATTGAGCAGGGTATTATAACTTGGAGATAACTATTTTACAGGGAAAATATGTAAAGGTCACACATATAACTATAATTGGACAATGTTATGATCTGTTTAAGGACATCCAGATCATTTTAGAAGTATCTAACAAATAGCAGGATGAATATGTGTAGATTAGCTCCAAGTGTAGGAGTTTCAGAAAGCCGCTATTCATATATGTAGATGACCGGGATGAAGAGATTTGAAGGGTGGATGGTTTTGGTGTGGTTCCATTGGAGCCAAAACGTATATGTGTATTTTCCAATTTGAGGAGCATAGTGGCTAGAGCAGTGATCTGATCATAAAAAAACCCAGCGTTTGATTCCCTCAGGCACCCCTTGGGCAAGTCAGTTTAACCTCTGAAGCAAGGCCTGGCGTTCGACATCCACGGGCACCTTGCCAAGAAACCCCAGTGACAGCATTGATTCAATAATTCACATTGCATTTCTAAAAGAAAGAACTGCGGGGACAAATGTTCTTCAGATCCCGTTTTCTGATTTTGCTATCAAAATGTTAAAAAAGGTTTTGTGAAATGGGGCCACAATATGTGCAATTGCTGGTACTTACATATGGAAGCTGCCAAATCACTGCTTAGAGGTAAATTTGCCACCCCTCCTATGTGGAAGATGTCAAATGATGTCACTCTTTCTCTCTAGGTTTTCTTTTATGAAATCTCTGCTCTCGCTTTGTGTACCAGCAAATATCCATATCGTTGCTGTGCCCTTCTATGTATTTTACAAAAGGCTTCACTTTCTGCAGAGCCTTTTGTAAAATAGTTGGGGAAAGGTGACCATCCTGATCTGAACATCCTGTTTCCCTTTAGATCTCCTGTGCAATTGGGCGGTATACCTGTTCTTCATATGTTCAAATTCGAAAGCACAGGTTATATAGAGAGCGTTTTAATTCTCCGGCTTTCCAAAGCATTTTACAGGAACACCCACTATGGCACATAGCCCTGCCTGCCGACTCTTAACCCTAATATTTAATGCCACAGTGATGGGTTGCCGCACTTGCCCTGGAGCTGATGATGCTATCCTGGTAGGGGTGATATTGCACCGCTACTTGGTTAGTTTACGCAGGTAAAACTAGGCCAATCTTTTACTATGCAATTGCTAACCAGGTAGCAGTTTGATATTTTTTTAACCAATAGTCAGTCTGTCATCTCCACCAAAATGAGATTAAACATCAGCATTGTCACTCAAAAATTATTTTTGCTGTGGCGCAATTACAACTGACTCTAATTAATGGAAAAATGTCTAGTAAACCCAACATTATGGATGATATCAATCACTGGAATAAAAAAGATGTTGAAAAGTAAGTTTAGTAGTGAGGAACCTGGTCAACTCTGCAGTCCATGGACTTTAAGGAGGAAGACTCACCCTTCTAGGAAACCTGGATCCCTGTCTGACTAATATAAGGATGAGCATTCATTAGTGTGCACTTCTATTCATTGACATCTGAAAAAAAATAGTGCACTTAATTTATATACTCATGCATGATACATTTATTTTAACACGCTTAGGGGGTTACTTTGCAAGCCCTGTTCATGCTTTGGACATCAAAAAATGAGCATAGAGACAGCCGAAGCTGGTTCTGAAGACATCCTCAGTGTAAGGTTGTCCAAGTCTGTACAAAGGTGTGGTGGACTCATGGCTGAGGCGTTCCCAGGAACCTGAACCTCTGTCTGATCTCAGAAATGTCCTGGATGTTCAGAGTCATGTCGAAGTTCAGACCTGCTCCAGGCATGAAAAAAGGTCAGGTGGTTGCTTGTTTTGGCAGAAAAACATCCAAAGGGTATAGACAGCATAGCACTTATACATCAAACCATACTCAGTTACAATCACACTGTTGGAATGCGCGCAAGTAAGGATTTAACCCATGGGATTCTAATTCACAGTTCATGGACTCTAACCATTAGGCCGACTTCTCGTTAGATCAGAGGTTCCGCAACTAGCAAGAGCACAGTCATGCAGGGCCAAAAATCATTCAGGTTTTTCAGGCTGTCCGAATGAGCGACATGTATTGAGATGCATTTGACTACAGTGGGGGCTCCACCCCAGTGCATGCAAATAAAATCTCATGCATATTTATTAAGGGACAGCCTGGAAAACCTGAATGGTTGTTTGGCCCTCCAGGCCTGGGAGGTGGAAAAACTCTGCTCTAGATCTTCTGATTGTTGGGAATGCTGTTCTGGGCGGAAGGTGCACTATTTGGTATACACTCCTGTAGGCGTCCATATCGGGCAGGTCCACATTTGTGAAATCATGTCTGCACCTCAGATGTGCACCTGGTTTTTTTCAGAGTATATTATTATTATTATATATTATTATTTAAAGATGGGTATAAAGCGCCACAACATACGAAAGCACTGTACAAACATCGAAGTAGAGACACGTCCCCTGCCTCATCAGAGCTCACAATCGAATAAGACTCAGAAAACCACATAAGCTACGAATAATACAAAATAACAAACCCTGTACAGCGGACAAAGTAAGCCAAATGTTTGATAGAGGAGATTAAGATAGGGTAAGACAGGAAAGCGAACAGGCAAGAGGGAAGAGATGGGATTTTAAGTCTGGGAACAATGGCACAGGGAGGACGCCTGGCGCACAGAGATAGAAAGACTATTCCAAGCAACAGGGTTGCAGGCCAGTTGGCCATAGGAGCGATGTCTGGAATTGGCAGTACGAGTAAAGGGCACAGATAAACGAAGACTGTTAGAAGAGCCGCCGCAACGACGAGAGGGGGTGTAAGCGAGGTGATGAGAGATGGAAAAGGTACGATGGGGGGGGGGGCAGAAGAGTGAATACATTTATAGGTCCGGAGGAGAAGTTTAAATTGGATACGGAGACGGCTAGGACCGGCCCAATGAGAGTGCCCATGAGGAGAGGAATGATGTGGGGACACGCACCCCGGGGAATGTGCGAAAAAAAATGAGTCGAGCAGCGGAATGTTGAATTGACTGAAGAGGAAAAGAGGTTGTGGTTTCGCAGGGAGGCCTGGCAAGGCGCACCGTTACAATAATCGAGACGGGTGGGGATTAAGGAGTGGGCAATCAATTTAGTTGGTGTCAACAGACAGGAAGGGGCAAATTTTTGGAACTATTGTATGGAAAGAAACGACCGCTTTAGCAATGAAGCTGGCTTATGTGAAGAGAAAGAGAGAGCGGAAATTGAAGATCACACACCCGGTTATGTGCTGAAGACACCAGGGAGGAGTACAGAGTTATCACCAGAGAAGGAGAGAGAGGGGATAAGAGGAGTGGAAGAATTCCGCGGGAAAGATAAGAAGCTCCCGTTTTCGGCCATGTTCCGTTGTAAGCAGAGGTGGCGGGGGGGGGGGCGGGGGCTGGCCCTCCAGGCAGCCCTGTCAGCGCGGCAGAGCGGTGCGCTCTTCGACTGAGATAACCGCGAGAGATAACAGGTGCAGAAAGATGATAGGATTTTGGAGAGGTCACTCCACGGCATAGAGATGGTAGTGCCGCCAGAGGCGATGAAGGCAAAGATAAGGGTGCAATGGGACCCTGGGTAGATAGAGAGAAGAGGAATGGACCTAGATGGCAACCCTGAGGAACTGCTACACGGTCAGTGGGGTTGAAGAGGAGGAGGAGACATCGCAAGCAACACACTGCCCGCAAAGACAGGGAGCGCGTCGAAGGATTACCGGATAGGTGCTGACGCTCAGAACAAAGAGACGTACAGAGCTCTTTGAAATCAACGTAAAAGAGAGGATAGTTAAGGTGAATAAGAGAAGGTTATGGTCAACAGTGTCGAAGCAGGCAGAGAGATCAAGAACGAATGAGGGACCAGAGCAAACTGACATTTGGGACCTTACAGAAGCAGAAATTCATTTGAGAGCTCCTTACTAAAAGAGCAGTTTCAGTGGAGTCGTAGGGGACGGGAAGCAGGATTGGTAAAGGATGCCAACGAGGGTATGAAGAAAGAGAAGGAAGATGCAAGGACAACGGTGATTAGACTGCACGTTCAAGAAAGTTTAGAGACGAAAGGAGAAGCGAGAGAGATGGGACGTATAGTTAGAACGACAAGTGGCTGATCAAGTGGAGAGTTTTTTGTGAGGAGGGTGTATGTAACCACAGCCATGCTTGAAAACAGAAGGGAAGGAAAGTTTGCAGTGGACGAGAGAGAGGTTTACGAATCTTGAGTGAGACATAGAAGACGGACGAGAGTAGATGAACACGAATGGAGAGCTAAGGAGGGTGGATGGGAAGGGGTCAGACGAGCAGGTAGTAGGTTTGGAGGAAGAGAGAAGGAGTGACGTTTCCTCGTCAGAGACAATAGGGACGGAAGAAAGGGTAACTGGCAGAAGTTTTGGGGAGGGAGGAGAAATGGGAAATAGGGGGGGGAAGAAGGGCGAGGAGGGGAACTGGAGGATGATTGTGTGGAGTTTGGGTCATGGAAGTAGTTAGCACACGGTTTGGGCAAGAGAAAGGACAGGGAGGAATCAGGGGTGGAGGCTTACATGTCCCAGATTGCCACTTGGACGTCCCTTCTAAATTGCCTCTAAACACAGGTTCATATCTTATGAACGTTTGTTCACACGGTGACACCATGTTTTATGTGCACAAAGGGTTCTGTATTGATTTAAGCCAGGAATTACAGCCGGAAAACGTATGCTTGATGAGAAGCGTGCATATTTATATTTGACCAGGTAATGGATTGTATTTTAGAGTGGCGTATTGGGCGGAGGACAGGGCAGAGTCATGATTTATGGATCTATGTATAAACATTTTGACTTAAGGCACAAATTCTTGATTTTCAAGAGCTCACTCATTTCATAGGCACGTTTGGTCCCATTAACAGTCTGCAAAAAAGCCGAGCACCATATGTCTGGACTCGAAAACGTGCCACGCTGTGTGATTGGGGCTTCCTGTTGCTCTTCGTGCTTTGAGAGGTCAGCATAGGGCTATTTGTAACATTAAGCAAATACAATAAAAAAAATTCTCTTGATATTAATAAAATGATTTTAAAATACCTATAGAGCGACGCCGTGTGATTAGCGCCGTATGACGTGGATGTGCACTTCTTTTTGTCCCCCTCGTGCGACCCCACTTATTTAGCACTCTCTCGGAATCCAGTGCTTCCGACATCTTAAGTGTTGCGTTTTTGGTCATGCTTTCCCTAGTGGCCTTACATGAACTATTCTCGGCACTTTATACGTTGAGCATACGATATCACCTGCTCCGTAGGGCCAAGAGAGTAATGAGGAGGCACCCTCTGCTCCGTGTTCCAGACAGCCTAATGTCTCTGGTCACTCCAAACCCCAGAACATGCACTTACACATGGTATCGTCTCTGTTAACTAGTACACACCGTCTTCTCGCCCACGCACCGTGTTTGCATGGGTAGCCACCTGGCGACACGCCGCACACCTATCTATACCACCATTCTATTTGTGTACAAAGGCCTTTAGATGCAAAAAAAGGTCCTTTTATAAACATGAATCTCTTTCCGCAATCAATTTGCACATTGCTAAACACGCTCTTAAACATGCTTGAAAATACGGTCTTTCAATCCACAACATGTGTGAGTACAAAACCATATGAAACAACGGCCAGTAAACAAACGGAAGAAGAAGCACCATGAATTTGTGTGTTCCTCTTCTTCGTCTGTTACACTATCCATTGTAGAAATATGATGTAATCCCATATCTCGAAGTCTTTTCCCCCTAACCATAGCAGAGAAGATGTGTATATTTAGAAGATATGAAGAATCTTACTAAACAATACTCCTAGCCCGACCCCCAATAATATGGGTTCATTGTTTTCTTACGATCCCAGATGAAAAACCATAGTCTGTAATACATCTGAGGAGGCGGAGCCTAGCTGTAGCACTCGGCTGGTAGAAGATGCGACGGCGGTCTAGACGTTACTTGAGAGGAGGACATGCCTGCAAGAATCTGCTACCCCTTCTATAACCGTGATGAATCTGATAAGAAGACATATCCCTATGGTATCTCGATACTGACAGTGTATTAACAGACCATGGTCCCACCCACCTCTAAACCGACACTGTGTTAGACTTTCGATGGGCGAAGTAAACCGTTCTAAACAAGAACCCCCGACGAACAGGTTCTCCACTACAAAGAATGGACGCCTTCAAACTTCAGACGTCACAACAGGGAGGGCCTGTTGGGACGGCTTGCCGAGATCATAGATAACCATTAGAAACACTGATGACAGAAAAAGACCAAGCACAACCTGGCACCTAATCTAGCTTCTGTCCTATCCATATACAACATACCGCCCTCCACAGACCTCACCTACTGTCCACACCCTCCTCGGTAGCTCACACGTCAAGCCCATACATACCTATATATCACTCCTAGGATGAATCCCTGCAACCACACCTTAACCGCCTCCATCCCGGACTTTAACTTGACCTCTGTAGAAGCTCGTGCGTTGATGCCACCCGTAAACATGTATATAGTTGACATTACCTGGGCCATTGTATATAGTTATTGTTCTCCATGGATTCTCTCCTGTTAAGAAACTTGCCTCCTTGCTGTGTACATCCGAGTTTATGTTTTAACTGTTATTGTAAGCACCCCAGTCACTAAACTGAGATGCGGTGAGACTGATTTCAATGTTTTATTGTAGACCGCCCTGATCTTAAATAGCGCGGTATATAAAAGAAAATGTCATAAAATAATAAATAAATAAATAAATAAAATAAACTACAAACAGTCCACTTTTTACCTTTAGAGATCCTCTGTGTTGGGTCACATGCTTTTTTGAATTTCAGTTACGTGTCCTCATCTCTACCACCTCCACTGGGAGACTATTCCACGGATCCACTACGCGTTCCGTAAAGAAATATTTCCGCATCTCACTCCTGAATCTTTCTCCCTTCACCCTCATCCCATGTCCCCTCGTAGCAGGAACTTGCTTTCAATTGAAAGAGGGATCGGATCCTGACCATTTATGCCACAGAGGTATTTAAACATCTTCAATCATATCACCTCTATCCCGCCGTTCCTCTAAGGTGTTACATATTAAGATCATTAAGTCTGTCCTGCATATGCTATATAATGAAGACTACTAATCATCTTAATAGCAACCCTCTTGCACCGACTCCATCATTCCTGTTAACAGCATTTTGAAGGGTGCGGTCTCCAGTATTGCACACCATAATCCTAATGAGGTCGCACTAAAGACTTATACCGAGGCTTTATCAGCTCCTTTTTTCGGCTAGCCAGTCCTCTCCGTATGCACAAAAGCATCCTTCTAGCCTTTTGCCAATCGCCATTTCTACCTGTTTAGATACTTTAAGATCATCAGACACAACCACGCCTAGGGCACAACTCTTCTTTAGTGGACAAACAGTACTTCCACTTCCTACAATGTATTGCTCCCTTGGAGTGCTGCAGCCCACATGCTATGGACCTTACATTTTTTAACATTAAATCCCAGCTGCCAAAGTATTAGACCATACTTCAAGCTTAGCGAGATCCCTCCTCGTTTCGGGTTATCTACACCTTCCTGGGTGTCTATTGCAGATGTTGGTATCATCCGCAAAGAGGCAAACCTTACCCGACAGGCCCTTCCGCTATATCACTAACAAAGATGTGTTTAAAAAGAATCGGACCAAGGGAACAGATCCCTGGGGCACACCAATGGTAACATCCTTCTCCTCAGAGTCGAGCTCCATTTACTTGTACTCTTTCTTGCCTCAACCCAACAAATTTCTAAAACTCACAGCAGTAACCTTTAGGGTCCATCCCTAGGGTGCTCAGTTTGTTTATAGGAGCCTGTGAGGAAACCGTCAGTGTCAACGGCTATACTAAAATATAAGATACACCACATCTAGAGCTCTCCATCGGGTCAACTCCCTGGGTTCACCCAGTCAAAACAATCAATCTGATTTGTCTGACAAGACCTGCATCTGGTGAATCCATGCTGCCTCGGATCCTGTAATCCGCTGGACTCCAGAAACCTCACGTATGTTCACTTTCAAGCAGCGTTTCCAATAATTTACTCACCCACCGAAGTTATAACGAACTGGAATGTGTAGTTTTCAACCACCATCCGTACTTCCGCTTTTTGGTAAATGGAACCACAAGAGCCTCTCTCCAGTTCCCTTGGCACCACTCCTGACTCCAACGACGGGCACTTGTGAAAAGGGCAGTCCGTGGAGTTGGCTAGAACGTCCCCAAGTTCTTCAAGTCTTCCTAGGGTGTATCCCATCCTGGTCCAATCGCTTTAGTCTACTTTAAGTTGAGCTAGGTTTCTAACGAACACAGTCGTTAGAAAATTGTTCAAGATGTCCATCGCTTCTGTTCTTATTTGTGGGTGTTTTATGAGGGGGTCATGACTCCTGGTTCATTCATCTGTGAAACACAGAACAAATAAGAAATATTTGTTAAGCTCAATTCAGCTTTATACATTATCAGCTTCTACATATCCCCCCCGCCCTGCACCCTTGAGTCTGACAATACCACTTTTGGGCTTCCTCTTCTCACTAATATATCTGAAAAATGTCTTATCCCCCCATTTTATTGCATTGGCGATTTCCTCCTCCTTTTGAATCTTTGCCTTCTTGACTACTTTGCTAGCTTCTCTAAGTTTTTTTCCAAAACTACAGATGCCTGTCTTCCTCTAGCGTGTGTGATCCTCTTGTATTTCATGAAGGCCCTCCCTCGTTTTCTCACTTTTTCAGCTACTTCGTTAGAAAAACATAGCGGTCTCCTTTTCCTTTTGCCTTTAATTTCACCATTTCAACAAAAAGGGGTTGTGTTGCCCTTAAAATACCTACTTTCAGTTTTGCCCACTGTTTTTCTTTTCTACATTCCCCCAGCGGTTTCCCATAACCCACTAAGGAATTCCCTGGAGTTATTGGCCCATCTTCGCAAAGTTTAGTCTTCGCTAAAGTCCTAAGAATCCTTCCCGGTTTGGAATGGATTCTAACAGAGCCCTAGTTCCAATACGCATCCCCACCCAAACCTTAGGTGATCACTGGATTGCAAAAACTGACTCTCCTCACTACAACATCAGAAACACTTATCACCACTTGTTAAGCACTAAGTCAAGTATGGACCCTTCAGTTGTGGGAGGTCTGTTACCAATTGCCTGAATAGCTCTTTCTGTAGAGAATCCAGGAATCTTCGTTGACTTCCTTCTAGATGATACTGCAGGCAGGAATGTTGCCAAATCAATATCTTGCTATTGAAGGATCTCACTACAAATTCCATCAAGTCGCACTACCCCTTTCCCCTATCGCAAGGCTGCGTTTGATCAAGGGCAGTAAAGGCGCTAGGTGCACACTGAATGCTACCACACGCGTGGGATCTATAACAAATTGATCTTTTACAGATATTGAAAGATCAGCTTAGGCTTAAGCACTAATAGATCTGCACGGGTCGAGACAAAGCCGATAACACCCTGGTGCAAGTCATGAAGGAAACGTAATTCCGCCGTCGGGGGTTTGAGCAAGCCGCTAAGAAGAAGGCTCTGGGAGAGAGGGGCCCCAACTAGAAAGAAACTTAGAAGACATGAACAACAGAGCCCGGTAGACAACAACATTTGGGGTGCGGGTCCATGCATGGGAAGGGCTTAACTCGGAAGGTATAGAAGGAGCAACACCCAACAAAATTTATGGGAAGGGCTTTTTGGCCAAAAGTGTTGGGATGTGCAGACTTGGACATATCGCACTGAAGAGATCGACCGGGCACCCAAAAGCCGCGTGCCTACCATACTCTAAAGCAATGGGGAGATATCCGAGGCCCGTTAGTGCTGCAGAGTACACATGGAATATCAGCAGGTGGTCGAGAATCATGAATGCTGCTAAAGGCTCGGGGCACCAGTTAGAGGCATGAGGGGTCACCCGATTCTGTTTTTCCCCTGATATATCTAAGACCCAGTCGTTTGAAAAGAGGAGTCAACTACTGGAATGCCGGGCCCATGGCTACAGAAGCGGCAAGGCCAGTTACTGGGATGTTATAATCCTGCAAGATTAAGGATTAACAATCCACAACCAAACACGTAACGTATTTTGTAAGATCTACCAGCGCTGTAAGGGCTTTCCTGGAAGAAAAGGAAGGGCTTCGGTTATGCACTAAGGAAGGGACCAAGTGGACTGTTGATTAGCATCCCACGCCACGGCCCGATGGCTCTGTCGATGCACTCAGGGGTGCGGCTGCGTTGCGCCACGGAGTATACACAGAAACCGCAGTAACTATCCCCACCTTCAGTTGTAATTTTCTCTTCTCAGCTTCTGCTTTAGTTGCTGGAGTTATACTTGTAAAGTCCGGGGGAAATGA